>WTSP01019272.1:6813-18741 GCA_025331215.1 Actenoides lindsayi | reverse complement strand
GGGTGCCCCTCGGCCGCGGCGGGCGGAGGGAGGCGTAGGCCCCTCCCTCCCCGCGGCCCGCGGCCTGCCTCACTTCCGGCCGCGACGCAAGGCGCAGCGGCGCGTTCCGCTTCTTCCGCTCAGCGCGCTCGGGCCCACAGGAGCGAGCGGGCCCCGCCGCCCAGCCCAGGCCGCGGCCATGGTGAGCGGCGCTGGGCGTCGGTCTCCTCCTCCTCCTCGGGGAGAGCCGCGCCGGGGGACCCTGGGCCGGGGGAGGGCCGCGGGGCAGGGAGCACGTGGAGGCCGGGAGGGGCTGCGGCCGCTTGCGAGTTTCCCGCTCGGCGCGCTGTCCCCGAGGGGCGATAGCTGGGGGTCCTGGGGGCACCTAGTGCCGGGGCACCGTGGCGGCCTGACCCGACCCGACCCGGCCCGGCTCCGTGTGTCGGGCCCTGCTGCGCCTCCGCGGGGAGCGGGGGCGTGTGCTCAGCGGCCGGGCAGGGCTGTAGCCGCGTGTGAGGGCGGGCGGCAGAGCGGGTGCGGCGTGGGGTCACCCTGCCCGTTGCCGGGTCGCCCGTCACGGCTGCAGCGGTTCCGTTCTGCCGGTGCAGGCCACGAATGCCGCTTGTGACTTCCTTGCTGCTCCGCTACGCCACTTGATGTTGGCATCGTGTTGAAGCTACTTGTGCGTTGCAAAAAGAAACCTCTGACATGTGCTCTTCTCGGGATTTCTTTAAAATTCATTATCTAAGCTTGTTAATTTGCTGCTGGCAGGACCTTGTGCACTGAAACACTTCATTTCATGTAGTATTTGTGGTAGTGAACACCTGAAGACGGCCCTGTAAGCTCATTGCTACAGGTGTAAATTAGCTGTCTGAGCATAGAGATGCTGTCTACTTTGACTATGAGGATAATCCCTTTCCATAAATAAAACGCTGTGCAATTTTCAGTGTATGTGTAGAGTGACTGAGAATGGTGATGTGACTCTAGTAGTCAGTATATACGGTGGACACAGTTATTGTTGTTCAGAACAAAATTCCCCTTGCTCCTGTTGTCATACTCTATTTTTTCCTTTCTCTAGAGTGAGGCAGAAGTGAATCCCAAAGCTTACCCACTGGCTGATGCACAGCTCACCAAAACGCTACTGGACCTTGTGCAGCAGTCCTGCAACTACAAGCAGCTACGCAAGGGAGCCAATGAAGGTGAGACACGTGTGTTGCAAAGTGTGCTAGAAATCATAGCAAGGATTCTGTGACCAGCCGTGGCTAGAGATTGTCTTTTCTCTCTAGCTGTGGGCCACTACTCTTACATAGATCTGGATATTGCAAGTGTCCCTCTCCTTCCTTGTCCTTCTAGCTTGCTTAAGCAAGATTCAGGGGAAGAACTAAGCTGTAACCTTTTCAACACGTGCAGTTCTGGTACATGCCCAAGCTCTGTTTCTGGTGCATGTCTTGTGAACATGCATACTTTAGTGGTGTCTTTGCCAGATGCCTAACCAATTCAGAATCATAAAATGATTTGGGTTTGAGGGGACCCCTAGTGCAGCCTGCTCAGAGAGTGGCTCCTTTCACAGGTGGGTCAGGTTAGTCAGGGCTTTGCTTAGTCAAACTTTTTTGAAAAACACTCCTCAAAGACAGAAACTCCACAGCCTCTCAGGACCCATGTCCCATGGCTTAAACCTCTCTCATAAGTGCATGTGTGTGTAAAAATTCCACCTTGTCCTTTTTCCTGTGTACTCAGAAGGACAGTCTGGCTGCCTCTTCTCTGCAGTCCCCTTGAAGTAGTAGAAGACAGCAGCCACATCCCCCCTCTCGAGGCCACTTTGGCCCCCTTTTCTCCAAGCTAAACAAACCTAGCTCCCCCAGTCTCCCCTTATCTGTAGTGCACCCCAGCCCGCTACCCATCAGCAGCCCTGGGCTGCCCTCGCAAAACTCTGCACTGTGCTCGAGGGCAGCCACTGGGCATGGTACCCCAGGGGCAACTCTGGGAGTAATCCCCTCCCTGGCCCTGCAGCTGCCACTTTCCTTTGCCCTGTCCTCATGCTACCAGTAGACCTTCTTGGTCAAGCCAATTTCAACGTTTCCTAAAGTTGTCTTTTGTGAGATGTGCTTTCCAGAAGGACCTAGACTTACTATTCAGTTTCTTTTACAGCCACCAAAACACTGAACCGAGGGATAGCAGAGTTCATTGTGATGGCGGCAGATGCAGAGCCCTTGGAGATCATTCTACACCTTCCTCTTCTCTGCGAGGACAAGAACGTACCGTACGTGTTCGTGCGCTCCAAGCAAGCCCTGGGCCGGGCATGTGGTGTTTCCCGGCCTGTCATCGCCTGCTCCATCACCATCAAGGAGGGATCACAGCTAAAACCTCAGATCCAGTCTGTCCAGCAAGCTATAGAAAGACTTTTGGTCTAAATGCCCATGAGTTTAAGTGCGTGTGGAATAGGAAAGTTGAAGTCAGGGGGAATTAATGTCTAGCTTTAGTTGAGATTATAGTTTTGACATCAGTGTTTCATTTCAAAACACCACTTTGTTTAATAATGGCTTAATTTTCAGTGTTTTTGCCTCTTCTCCCCCCCTCTTTTCTATTATTCCACTCGAACACATTCATTCTCATCGTATTACTTCTTGAAAAGTGGTTGTACAACTGTATTTCCTGTTTGATGTTTAAAAGAAAAAAAAAAATCCCCCCCCTTATGTCCATGTCTGCCTACTCAGGGCTCTTTTAACCTGCCCAGGAGCTTCCTCTGTGCTGTGGTATTTTTGCTGAGCTTCAGCCTGTAACGGGTTGAGAGTAACTCTGTGTTTCTGGATGGTTTGGCCTACAGAGGATAAGATGTGTCGGTTCCCAGGCGTGCAGGCTGCTGGAGCTGCTGCTCCAGGGGACGGAGCAGTGCAGACTACGCGCAAGGCGGGCAGCAGCTACTGTGTAGCAGTGGACAGTGCCAAGACCAGTACACGCAGCACAACCCCTTGGCTTCTTGAAACCGGACAAGAGACTTCTGTAAGAGGGGTGTGGGGAGCAGAAATCTTAAGGCAGTGAACAAGGGGAAATCTCTTATCTTGCTTTATTTTTAAATACTGACTTTTTAAGAAAAATAAAAGCGCTGACACGGCTAAATCTAATTGTCATTTGCCTGGGGAAGCATTTGCAACCAAATGAAGTGTTCCTACTTGTAGAGCTAAACTGCTCAGAGATTGCCTAAAGGCTTTTGCAGTGCAGTCAGTAGAAGTCATGGACAAGGCAACAGAGAGCAAGTAATTTTTTTGGATTGAGCTGTGTCTCGTGATCTCGTGTTCGGCAAAAGCACGATGCACCATCAGCATTCTGGCTGAGTAGTGGTTTTATGAAGCTAGCTTTAGTTAAATGCGTATTTAATAAATCCACTTACTGTTCTGAGCAGAAGAGTAAACCTCTGTTGGAATGGGTCATACCAAACCTGTCTTCTATTGCAGGATGTCAAAGCAAAGCTAGCAGGGAAAGACCAATAGGTACAATAGCAGAAGGGAAAATAAGTTCTGTAATGTTTCCAGAGAGGCACTAACTTCGTACCTTTAAGTACCTCCCAAACAGATAAAACCAACTCATGAAAGGCTGCAGAAAGAATCATGCCTGCATATTTTTGTAAATAGCTGAGAACAGCCTTGCTGAGGTGAACTTTATACAAAGATTTTTGGAGTCCTTTCATTTCTATGAGGTTTAGAAAGGCTGCGGTTCCCTTCTACTGATGCTGACTGTTCAGCTAGTTGTGTTCAAACCCACAACTTTGTAAAGGATTTGCCTTACTGTACCACGCCAAGATGGCTGATACAAAACAAAGTACGTGAGGAGCAGAAATAAAGGATTCTTAAGCAAGTAGAACTGTGTAATTTTCTGCTCTGAAGCTTCCCAACGCCATCCCTTTCAAACTTCTGCTTCATGCGATAGCCTGCTACTAAAAAAAAAATGCCAGGAGGAATATTTAATAACCCAGATCAAAGATGCTACAAGCATCCAAGGCCTGGAACACACTGTGCCTGGGGGTTAGCAGACCAAGAGAGAACTTAACAAGGGCATTTTGGGAATGAAAATTGACTGAATTAAGGACAGGATAATCTATTTCATTGTATTGAAGTCTTACTAGGACAAACATTTACAGCAACTTCTTTGCTGAAGGGCAAAATAAATTGATTGCTTAGACAAATCTTTATTAACAGTAACTAATCTAATGCAGGCTGATTGAAAGCATACTGAGACTATGTAGCTTCAATACTGCAGAGCTCTATGAGGGTGAGCTGCTCTCGAGGAGCTGTGGAAGTGAGCAGCATGCTGGCACAGCTCATGTGCTCACAGTGCCAAGAGAGTGGTCACAACTGCCTCCCATACGTGTGGCACACTACAGCTCCAGCATGACCTTCATAAATTACTTAATCCTTCAGTAAGTTGCCTAAATAGTTTGTGTGCCAGACACAGGAATCCCTGAATGCCAAAAACCGTCAAGCAGAGCAAAAGGACACCTCACATATTCGAAACTAACTGTTTAGCTGAAGTATTAGTACTGTTTTCTAGTGCAATGGCTATTTACTGGTTTCTGCCCTCTTGCATGGCAAGGCAGGTGGAGTGTGCCACAGGTAGTTTAAAACCCAAAACACAGCCCCAGATGCAGCCTCCATAAGTGTGATCAGAAAAATAAAAATACTAGATGTAACAAGGGCTACTCTCCACAACTTGCTCTTTTTCCCTTTTTTAAGGCACAGATTTGAGTACAGAAGTCTGCACAATATTCTGACTCATGCTTGTTACAGAGGTGCTAAAGCTCTGTGCCATCTCAGTAGTTTAACTGGAGTAAGTACTAGCAGCTTTCCATGGAACTTTTTCTCCAGCCACCCCCCCCCCCCCCCCTTTTACATCAGCTTTTGCTACCACGTTTATACCCTCTGTTAGCACACGGACTTGACCCACTGTTTGAATTCATGTGGTACCATTAACATAGATCATTGTTTTCTTATACTACAGTGAGTTTTTTCATGATGCAAAGATGGTACAGCCAGTGTCACAAAGTGAGAAGTTGAAAATAACTTTTATTAAGAAACCAGGAAGGCACAACCGTGTTCACTTGCAGTAGGTGACCTGAGTTAGCAGGGAATTTAATTCTGCCTTTGGCTACTGTGAACAGAATCCTAACTTTGCAGGGATGTTTCACAACAGAGTGTAAAAAGTTTCTCCACTGCTAGATTTGGCAACATTTAATTGCCTTCTCCATAGCAAGATTAAACAGACACAGCATCCATCTAAGACAAACAAAATTTTAAACAGATGGAAGTCAAACAGGGCCTTCCACTCTTGTTAGTGCTCATTAAAGTATTCAGTTAGCGCATCCATGAGCTCCTGCTTCTTCCCCCCACCCTTCAGCCCATAAAGCCTGCATGCATCCTTCAGAACAGGCACAGTGAGCTTGCCTAGAGTGCCCTGCTGCACATAACGCCGCAGCTCATCTTTTGAGACTTCTACCTTGGGCCTCTTCTCAGTTTGACCATCAGAAGCTAGAAAGATAAATTTTAGAGCACCAAGATTTTAAAGAGTTTCTTAACAGAAATACATTGTTTCCTATACGTACCACAGTTAATAGCCATTAGCTCATGGTACTGCACAGCTACCTACCCGCAAACTCACAGACCTAGTGTCTGCAATTTGTTTCAAGTAGGTGTCACTCACTAGGCAAGTCATGTAGTAGAATGATCTCAAACTCAAGTATGAAACTCTGTTCTGATGGAAAGATCATCCCCAAATAAAACATTTTAAGGGATTCTAATCGAGACAGCAGAATGCAAGTATTCAACAGGGAGCTCAGCTAACTAACACTCCCACTTTATGCGGAGTTTCATAGGCTCCCAAACTATACATGTACTTCAGCATTAATTAGGCATTTAGCCCTAAAGCTGCCCATTTTACTTGCATAAAAGTCTTGCTTCCTCGCCAAGAACACAAACTGACAGCACGAACAATTTTACTACTCTATTGTAAAAAAAACCCTAAACGTTATTAATAATGATGATAAAAACAATAATAAACATCTTTTGCAGTCATTTACCCACATCACTTAATATACTTCTCTATTTTTTCACCATGTGGTTTCTCATTCCAGCAGTTCTCTAAGTGGATACAACAAAACCTTCTACTCTCTAAGAATCACTGCAGAATATAAATCCACTTTGTTGTGGAGATGAGTGAAGAGTTACTGCACAAAGCAGCTTCTTTAAACTATGAGACAAACTGAAACACCCAGAAGCCTCTAGACAAAGAGCACAGCCACCATGTTGCACATCTGCACTGTCATTACCTACCTTGTTTTCGCTTTACAGCCTTCCCATCAGGATTGTAGTCAGGGGGATAAACCAGCTGCTTAAACTCCTCCACTAGGTTGCCCAGCCTGCGGTTCATCTCTTCAGCCTTTGGCACTGGCAAAAGAGAAAGATTTGCTCTCTTAAAACCAGAGTGATCACTGGGAAGTCTAAATGAAGCCACTCCTAGGTACAACTGTGCTTCTGTAAGAATTGGCACGCAAGCGTCTTGCAAGCACGTGAAATGCAAAGACCTACCTTATGCTATTCACAAAAGAGAAATTTACAGCATTTTGTAATATGATGAGTTGGCATTATACACAAATCGTGGACTTGCACATATCCCCAAACAGAATAGGCGTAGGCAGAACAAAACTGACACGGTGGAAGCATTGTAGAAGAACTCCTACCTGGTTGCACTGTCACCCAGGTCTAATTCAAGACATTTAAAATACAATACCTCATTACCTAGGGTTGTGAGTAGTTTGAGGCAGAAGAGCTTGTTTCTGTCATGTATTTGTATGATATCTAGCACAGGGACCTAAATTATTTGTTGGGTAAGAGACAGATAGTTACTCTAATGCTACTCCTCAAGTACAACATAACTTTAAAAAAGAAACTTCCCCCCCAAAGGAGTAGATTTTTATCCTTTGACAAAATATTCTCATGTAGATATCACAGCCACAAGGTGGCATCATTGCCTCCTACCAGAATTCAGTATTTCTGCACATTTACCAGATTGAAATACTAATTGGACTCTTGAAGAGAGAAATTTCAGAGAAAAATATTTCTCACCAGAGAAAAAAGGTGAATCATTTTCAGTGTTGGACAGTAAAGTGAACAATTTTTCCGTTATCTTAAATTTGACAACATTAGAAAGTAAGAGCCCTCCATCCCACCTCCCTTCACCCACCAATAGTTCTTACTCGTAAGATCCTCAGCTTGTTCTGGTTCCAACATATCCAGTGCCAAAGCCTCCAGATTCCTGAAGTGTTGCTGCAAAACTGGGTTCTCAAAGCTGTCAGGCCTGCCAAGAATCCCCCAAAATATCAGTGCATGCTGCCAAGAAGACAGACAAGATACTTAAGATCTACCACCACCTTATTTCAAAGCAAAACTTCCCTCTTTCCCACACAACAATCCATCTCATCAGAAGAACTGCTTTTCCTCTTTTCAGTTTACCTGCCAAATCACTATCCCATCAGGCATTAACCACATTAGAAAGCTGTGTGAGACTTAGAAAGTTGCATGAGACAAATGGCATTCTACTTTAGTAACAGTTATGCTACTTTCCACATATGTAGGCAAAAATCTCCCATAAAAGCACTTCCTGAAATTTATCCCAGCTATAATGAAAAGGCTTAACTATTGTCACTAAAGTGCTCTAATTTAAATGATCCAGGTTTGATCTGCAAGAGATTGGCAGAACCACAATAAAATGTGATACCTCTGCAACAAATGACAACAGCCCAGAGAACACGAGCAATTCTGCAGAGAACTCCAGAATGTGCTACAGAAAGCATGTGGCACCTGGGTATTCAGAATGATTAAGAATAAAAGTTTGGACAAAACTACTGCAAAGGGAAGCAATTTGCATCCAAATCTCATCTCACGGACACCACAGCTGAACAACGTGTGCAACACAGCAAGCAACAAGTGTTGTGCCTTCTTCCCCACGCCACCCCCTACACACTACTTATCTCCATGTACCTGTATTTGAAACGGAGTTTTTGGATTATTTCCTTCATTTTGTCCACCTGTTCTCGACTGGCTGGCACTCTTTCTGTAAAATCAACATTCCGTTTGTCATCTGCGTATGGTAGGAAAATGATGTGGAAACCTACACAGAAGAGAGGGAGCAAGAGAACAGTTGTACAGAATTGTGACCTCAATCATTTATGGGAAAGACCGAGATGTTTATTACCTAGGTCTGATGACTCCAAACTAGCTAGCTATTTTGTTGTAAACAACGGCAACCCATAATACTTCCCAGTACCTACAGCACGACACACAGTCCCAAGCTCAATGTATATAACCAACAATAATGGCTTTTTGAAAGAGACTTGAATCGAATGGCATAGCTAACAGCTGGGTATTTGTGACTTGCTTTCTATGCAGATCAACTTGTCCACCTTCCCCATCTCTTACTGAGTATGAGCTTGAAAAAAAGGCTTGTTTGAAGATTAAGTTAATGCCCACATGTTGCTTTCAAAACGCTTTGCTTTGCACACAAACAGTGCTGTCTTACTTTGCATCCTCCTAGAAGAGGATTTTTCAGTTAAAGAGGTGAGAAAAGGGTAAAAAGCAATAGTTTGCCTTTGCTCCCTAATCATTCCCCCCTCAGCTGATAAGGTGTGAGGTTCACTTTTTAAAGAATACAAATAAATAAATAAATAAATAAATAAATAAATAAATGTATCCAAGGATGCAATAAAATTCAGGGAAAGACATTCTGTCAAGTCAGCAAACAAAAAAAAAGGCTTTTAATTTTTAGGTCAATTACCTGATGTGCTAAAAAAGAGGTAGGAGGCAAGGAAAATACTGTAGCCATGATATAACTGAGCAAGCACTGATGCAACTGGGGTTTACAAAGAGATACAACATCAGATGCTTACAATAACAAGACTGCAGAAAAGGGATGTTAGAAAGCACTCTCCTCGGTTTTAAGGGGAGCAGCACTAAGAATATTTTCCCCCCACAGAGGATGCTATCACGCTGACTGCATCCCATCGTGCAGGGAAAGGCAGCATCTCTTCCCATACCTGGAGGGGCTATCTGCACTTTCTGCTCATCCACCTCTTCCTCCTGGGGAACCAGGGCCACAAAGCGAGGGGGAATGTTCCGGCGGGCAGTGTATCTGCACAGTGCCATCACCTTCCTCTCCAAGCACTTCATCAGTAAGGCATTAAATAGCGTTGTGCTCCCTGAAAAGTAAAGACTGTATTTGTCAGACTGACAGTTTTGCTCCTTTGTTCAGGAATGTAGCCCTAGATATTCAGGTTTCCATACCTGTGGCTTCTTTGAAATGTTTGCAGAGGTAAAAAGCAACTTTTGGAAGAGGGAGCTTTGAAAATTACAATTTTAGTATCTCTCTTGATCAGAGCAGTGATAGTTCTGGTGAAATACGGGAAATCACTAGCATCTGAGCAATGAAATACAGTTGAAAATCAGAAACGGGTATCTACAAAGCCTCTTTCTAGTCTGGTGGGACATAGTAGCAGCAGCACATCATAGGACCTTTTGCAGAAGTAACACTCTAAGAACTCAGACTGTAGTATTCCTCTTGCAGCACATGTTTACTCTGTATTTTACCAGATAGCGGTGGTCAGGAAAAGACTGACATCTAAGTAAGGTGTTTGATTCAGGAAAGTGCTAAGCTGGAGAAGCTAGTATGAAGGCTCTTCTCTAGGCAGACACGGCAAAGCATCTGGTCACACCTGAGCCTTCTTTATCCACCAGTAGACTGAGGAGCTGGAGGGTTTTTTTCTTTACTATCACAGCTTGGGATGGACTAGTACTATACTTCTACATAAGCAGACTTAGATATATACAGAAAAAGGTGAGAGAAAGTCCTAAGCATCCTCTCTTTCCCTCTTTACAAGCCTGTAAAGTGCTGTTAATTCAACCATACTTCCTGAGTATTATGCTTCCACTCCTAGCTGATATAGACTTAAACCCAGAAATCATCTTCACTGGGATGTTTGGGAGTTGTTTTCTGTCGGATTGTTTGTTGTTTAACCACATTTCCCTTCTTGTCAGGTGCTAGGATCCTTCACTCTCATGAATGACAAAACCAAGTATTTTGGGACTACATCTGCACAGTCTGATTAGCTGCTTGGCATGATGGATGAAACATGAAGCCTAATTGGCTTCTCTGCTATTGAAGAAAACAAGGATTAACTGTAGTTGAGAGGGGCAGTAACAACTAATTCTACACTTTTTAACAGTAATGAGTTTTTAAGCAAGACAAAGATTTTACACTCCATGATCCCCACTCAAACACAATGAATCATCTGATTACCATAATGCAAGGTGCCATCTTTACTTACCACTTACTAGGGACTCCTCAGGATAGATGAATTGGGAGGGCTTGATATGGTGGTGCTGCTTTAGCATCGAAAGTGGTTTGAAGCCAATCAGAAACAAGCCTGGAGATTCAAACCTTTTTAATTCTTCTGTTTCCTCTTTCTCCATCACAATTTGGCGGTTTCCATATGTCTAAGCCAGGAAAGAGCAGACAGTAGTAGTGCTGCTAGTATTAAGAAAAAAAAAAAAAAGGGGGGTGGGAGGCAGGAAGATGGTGATACATTTGCTGTTTTCCACTGCTGAAAAGAGGGTTATAGACAACACAGAGCAAAATCTCAGTAGTGCATTTCATTAGTGCACACTGAAACATCAAGTCACAGTCTGTGACCATTATCCCAATGGAAATTCCACCTGGACATTAGCAAAATACACTTTAAGACAACAGTTGAGCCCTGGCACAGAGAGGCTGTCACATCTCATCCTTGAAGTTCTTCAGAGCTGTCCCAGACAAACCCTAGGTGACCTGATCTGGTTTTGTAAGTCTTGCTCTGGGCTGGGTTGAACCAGACATTTTCAGATCTCCTGTCTGATTCCGAGCTTGCTTCAGCAGACGTATGTCAGCTGCCTACTCCTGACAGAAACAGGGGCTGAGAAACAATGTTTTTGAAGCATTGATCATACGTCACAAAACCAAAACCACATCGTAGTCCAGCTGCTGAAGTTAAACATCAGGGCTTAATACTCAGTTTTCTGTTCATCTCCTGTACTTTATGTCAAGAAATAATATTTTACCTTAAGACAACAACTTTAGGAGCCTTTGGCATGAAAGGACACAAAGTGTGCTTGCAACAACATACCCAACAACTGCATATCTGATTTTGAAATAAGGCTGTGCCTTAACAGAACATGACATTAAATCTAGACCGGCCATACTATCAAGAAGGAAGGCAAAAGCAAAGAACAAAATAAGAAAAAAACACAGGTAATATGCCTTTGTTTGGGAAAAAAGTTCCAAACCCCCCACTGAGATTCATACTTGTATGTTTAATAAAATGGACAAAATCTGTTCCTAATGAATCAAAAGATAACACCAGCAGTGATAGCAAGACCACATAAGGTCAGGCTCTGACAACCTGGTTCTGCCTTACAGAAAGAAATGACCTGTGCTCCTGAGTGCACTTCCACCAGCGGCCAGAGAAACAACCCCCTCTTATTCTACCCAGCTTACAAAGTGACCAGGCTATTCCCAGGGCCAAACAGATGTAAATATTTCTGCATCTGATCCTGAAAGTGACATGCAAACAAAAGCAACAAGAGAATCAGCATCTCCTCCCCACATCACAGAGACAGGAAAAAGCAGGCACACAGCCAGTACTTTACCTGAGCCCTTTTCGTGTCACTAGGCAGAAGCAAGCTGCCTGTTTTTCCATTAAATGTCCTTGTTTTTGTTCTAACCAGTTCATTAGTCTCCCGATAAAGCTTCACCGGATATGGCTTATAAGCTTTTTGAACAAGGTTGTAAACACTAACAGAAAGCGACAAATCTTTGTTCAGATACAGATGTAACCTGTAAAAAAGCAGAGAAAGACTTGAGACTTTGTTTAAA
>WTSP01019271.1:4685-44431 GCA_025331215.1 Actenoides lindsayi | reverse complement strand
TGGCTTCTTCGGGCAAGGCGCCCTGGGCACAGCTCCGACCATTAGCTGTCTTTTTGTTATTCATCTCCTCTTACCACTTGCTCGGGGACGGACCCTTAGTTAGCCTGCTGGCTTGTTCATGCTTCACATATTCATGTCCTCCTTGCTCCTCGAGCCATTCCTCGACAATAAGGAATCATTGAGAATTTCAGTTAAATTCCCTGTAGTCACCAAGAGGTTCCACTTTGCTGCATTATCTGACGAACAATAAGGTCTGAGCAGTTCTCCTGAAATTTGTCACTCCTTCCTATCTCTGTGTTTTTCCTTCACTGATGCTGGCACAGATTTGCCACGGTGATATGGCTTAAAGAAGGAATTCAGGTTAAAACTAGGGGTGTTTTTGACAGTTCCAACCCTGGTAGTTTCTCATCTGGCCCAAAAACATAAGTTGGAGGGGAGAGAGGAAAGGGGATGGAGGGACAGAAACCAACTGAGGGTAGTCTGAGAAAGGCTTGAGCACCTCTTTCTGCAGCAGTGTTTCCTCATGGAAATGCAAGGGCAGCTACTTGCATTGGTGCTTTGTAGTCAAGGGAGAGAGATGTGCACTTCCAGAAAGTGGTTTTAAGATTCCTTAACAAAAGGTATCTACTAATGCTAGTCATCTTTGAAAGTGCCTATCCCCCTCCACTGACCAAAGAAAAACCATGGAGAACTAATTTAGAATATACAGCTGTAGATGAACCTCCCTAAAGGACTCTAATGTTATCAGTGGTACTTTGATTTTTCCATGCTACATACTTACAAAATTAATCTGTTATCATTTGTTTAGACTAGACATTAGAAAAAATTTCAATACTGAAAGAGTGGTGAGGCATTGGAATGGACTGCCCAGGGAGTTGGTGGAGTCATCATCCCTGGAGGTGTTCAAAAAACATGTAGATGTGGCACTTCGAGACATGGTTTAGTGGTTATGATAATGTTAGGTGAACAGTTGGGACTTGATGATCTTGGAGGTCTTCTCCAACCTTAACGATTCTGTGATTCTGTGTGTGTACGGGTTAAGGACATGTCCTGGTTTTATTCATGCCATTTGTGTAGGCAATCTCTAACTCTCTTTGTTGATTTGTAAAACAAGGATTCAGGTTTGAGAAATTATTTCTACATCTATTTATTTTGCATCTATTTTTCTGTGTTATTACTGCATTTTATTCTTTGAAATATTGAAAATTTATTTTGTGAATGGCAGTTGCAAGGATGAAAATGAGGAAAAGTAGCTTAAAAACATATCTTTGTGTTCCTGTTCAGCTGTAATAGTTCATTTATAGAGTTTCCAAAATACAAAACTTGATAAGCTGCTTCATTCTTTTGATAATATGCAATTCCATTACACAAACAGTACATTACATAAATGATACCCTGTAAACTCAAGTATGACTCGTACTTCCTTATGTCCAAATATTGAAGAGTGAACTACAAGTGCAGGCTTGTTGCCTAAACAGCATCTCACTTGCATCACTAGATGCATCCTGCTTTTGTATATCCAGACTGTAAGGATCCAGTCATACTATCTAGATGGAAGTCTTACTTGTGAGGGGATGTATCTGCTCAGAGTCCGCGATCTGAATTCATTTCAGGACTGTATGTAAGAAGATCTGTATAAATTCATTTAAACTGGCTTCCAGCACAGGGCTTGTCTGTAGGTTACAACATGAAGGATTTATCTTTCATAAGCCATATAATAAATGGAATTTTTGAACTGCCAAAGCTATTCATCAAACACAAATAGTTAGCAGAACCTGAGAGCTTCTTTAAGAAACACTGAAGAGATTAATGCCACAACGCCTTCAGTTGATGTCTCCAGCCATGGACGTAAGATTATTACCATGGCTTTTCATTACAGGCAGCAGGATGAATAGGTTGGAATACAAACCTAGGGTCCTTCATGCTGTTCCTGCTGGCAAACATCTCCTCTGACAAACCACAGAGAGACGAATATACTAGTTGCTAGAGAGCTAGAAATAAATATTGCTCCTTAGACTTCTGGCTGAATTAGGAAATGAAAAATTACTGTATCCACTTTGGGGTCCTGAAAACAGCTTAAAATATCTATTTACAAGTCAGCCTTCTAGGTGGTCTCAAAATTTATCATCAGAAACTGTTGCAAAATATGGGAAAATATTTAGTTGACCTATAATCTTAAAAAATTGAAGAGAGTTGATTTTACAGGTATTACTTTAACCATTTTTTAAAACATACAACAGAGCTTTAGACCTTTTGGCTTAGTTTCTTTTAAGAATATTTGTTTCTAATTAAACTTATTAAATATATAGTAGCATTTTGTGTTTACATATTCTGTAAAAACATATCAGGCTTTAAAATGCTGCAATGACTTCATACTTACAAACACTGACCATTATGAGAGAACAGCAGAAATACAGATAGGGCACCAGCTGTGCCCTATTGCTATACTTTGTTAAAAACAGAGCAACAAAAAAGCTCCTCTATTGTAAACTATGTATGGTTATGGATGTCTGTGTGTTAAGACTTCCTGTTGTTACCACTAGATAGCAGTGTATGTCTACTGAGTTTCAAATAGATATTTCTTACCCAGCTAACCTATAGATCTCACTTCTTATGCATTGGTATTTATTTAAATTCCTTCTAAAGGGTAATGCAGGATTTGTGGAAAGACGTATAGAATAGCATATGCTAAATATATAAAGTCATATTAGCTACTGCTTGCTAATTTTTATTGAAAATGATGAGCTGCAAAATAGAAAGGATGAAAAAGATGTAGACCTTGTGATTTTCCACTTATGCAGACTTGCTGAAAATCAATTGGTTAAAATGGAGTTCCTCTGATTTATGTTAGTCTAGGAGAGGAAAATGTGTCCCACAGTCCATGAATTCCTGATCATCCTAAGAAAGTAGAAGGGAAAAATATGTATCTATTATAGGTTGCAGGGAGAGCAAAGTTGTCTGTACTCACCTGCTGTATATAATGCTATCTTCCTTTAAAAAAGGGACAGCTTCAGTCAGCACTGTGGTAGTCTAAGGATGTACAAGCATTGTGCTTCAAAATGAGTCACTGTCAGTCCATTACAACATGTTGAATGACCTGCTTTAATTGACTTCAGAAGTTCACTGTCTCTGTTCTGAGAAGTATTTTGAAGTAAACCTTTCCCTGTTTAATGCATACAGAACTTAAAAATGCAGTCAGCTAAGAGGTGACTCAGGTCTCCTTTTCCATTGCCCATCTCTGCTGAAATGAAACTGGAGTGCTTGTTAATGCAAAATTAAGACTGCCTTCCAGAGCTTTACTCAAACAAGTTATCACTCTGATGTGAAGTGGACTGTGATTCAAAGATTGCACATTTCTGATGAACACCATTATAAAAAAAAAAAAAAAAAAAAAGGCAGAAAAAATTAATGCCAACATCTTTACAAAGAGACATTGCTGAACAGATGGGCAAGCTTCTGGCAGGAGGACTTTAGAAACTAGCATCAGTGACTTGGCTGCAGGGAGAGAGAGAGACAGAAAGGAAGGAAGATAAAAGAGAAGAAAATAAGGAAAACAGATGCCCAAACTTCAGCAGAATCCTAGCCAACTCAAAGCAGCAAATAAAACTGCCTTCTCTGTTACTTTAGAGGAAAAACATGGAGTTTATTATTAGGTACGTCCCTTTGTTGGTATACTCAGGAGTGCAAATGACTTGAATAAATTGAATTATTTGAATATAAGGGCATATATTTTTAATTTTGTGTTCATTGGAGGTTTTTTGGGTTTGTACCAATATGATATTCTTTAGGGAGGCATAAGCCTGAAGCCAAGGCACAACTGATTCTCAAGACTGATTGGATCTGATGTAAGGGTGTTGTTTTAAACATAAAGGAATCAAAAGATATACAATGAAAAGCTTTTCGATGTTAGAGAGAAACTAGAAAGAACCAGTGCTGCTACTGGGCTTGTCCTTCCTGGGATAAATGTCATCCCACAAGGGCAGAACTGTAGCCTTTTCCTTCTGTTGCCTTGAGTTTTCTAAGGATTCTTCTGGGAGAAACCATTTATTTCCTTCCAGGCATTTCCTTCCGCTCTTCTTTACCATTGACCATATAAATGTCATATTCCCACACACATAGAGCCCACTGTCAGTTATCCATGGGATCAGCTGGAGGACGTACCTGGGTGCAGAACTTGTAGCCACCACTATGGATGGAAACCTTCCCCCACTGAGCATGGAAACACAGGGAAACAACAAGTAGCGGTTGAAGTCCACATTTTTAAAAGTGGTGTTGATAATTTGGCTAAGGCACTGTGCAATGCAAATAGGAATTTATGCTTTGTGTCCAGGCCTCCTTAATGTACCATCATTTCAGAATAAGAGGAGTCCATTGTGGTCAAATTTGCCTTTTTGTCTGATGATAACCTAGTGAAATTGGAATAAGGCTGGTACAAGTCAAATGAGAAGCAGTAGCAGAGCTTCCATGGCTGACTGCAATGCTTCTACCCACATCTTAATCATATGCTCTCTGAAATCTTTCTCTTAATTTCCCTTGTGGCCAGCTCTTTTGAAGTTGTAATATATGACCTGTTGCCATCTACTCGAACAGCTATTTTTTTTTCCTATTTTCTCTTTTTCTATGCTCTTTAGAACCTCATATTTCTTAGCTCTGACCCTTTTAATCTCTTGATATATTAATGAAAAGTACTCTCATAAACCTGTTCTTTCATCATACCTATGTTATGCAATGAACCTATATAGTTTATCTAGGTTAGATAGTCTACTTAAATAGCATTGAAATAAATGAACAGACAAATGTGAACTTCAATTGGGTCATTTATTTAATCTCAGAATACTACATACTCTATTGTATCTAGAGCTGGTCAAAATGAGTGAAAATTATGTCAATGACAGTTGCTTTCATTTTTCAAGGATTTCTGGTTTTCAGAGGGGTTTTGGGGGGCTTGTTTGTTTTTGGTGTTTTGCACCTATTTTCAAAGGCAAGAGAATTAATAAAGAAAAAAATAAGTAGGAAATCACATCTTTCACAATTATTTCTGAGAATTGAGACTTTCTTGTATCAGCAGAATTAGCCACTTCTAGCAGCAGAGGATCTATGGGATTTTTGGTTCTGTATACCTGAAATTAGTTGAGCAGAGATTTACACTAGACACTTAACAGAGACTGAACAGAAAAGCACTAAAGTCACCTCAAAAAGTGAGGGAAGAGAGGAAGAAACAAGAGAATACGATATTTATGTTGCTATGAAACTGGAGGTGGAGACTGATGGCAGTGTCTGTCTTGCTTCCATTTAGAAAACCTCACCTTAATAAGCTTTTTTTTTTTTTTTTTTTTTATGTACCAACAGATTTTTAACGTAATAACAACAGCCCAGAGGTACTGGAAAATAGAAGGTCAATGTGTGCCTTCTTACTCCGGTCTGAATATATTGATGGGATTAATTTATAGAACAACCCAACTTAATAGGCAGCAAAGTGGCCTTTGAGTATGAAAATTGTAAAATTAAATCTGGGAAGGCTCCATACACACTGGAAAGCTGTGCAGCTTCCAGTCAGCCCAATAAACTGAGTCTGAAACTGCATTCTAGTTAAATGCAATTAAACAAATTAGTAAAAAATAACAACTATTGGTATATACCTGGAATTGCTGAAAAGATACTTTCAGAGAAACCCGAAAGTTTGTAATTTCAAGGCAAATCTTAGCCACTGCAGTTTGGGGATTGCTTATGTTGACACCAACCATAAGAAATCAAATTGTATATAAACTCAGTATAAAATATATTAATGAAATGTAGAAGATATTAGGAACATTACATAGTTTATGGATTGCTATGTTTTCATCCATTTCCTTGACCACATTTTCCCAGAAACCTCCATTGCCCTGATCATGACAGAGCTACGAAGATCTGACATCTCTGTGGGCTTCTTCTTGAGCCCTGCTAAAATGAAGTGTGCTGGGCCTGTGGG
Source organism: Actenoides lindsayi (assembly GCA_025331215.1). NCBI lineage: Eukaryota > Metazoa > Chordata > Aves > Coraciiformes > Alcedinidae > Actenoides > Actenoides lindsayi. The sequence goes on along the minus strand of WTSP01019271.1, from coordinate 38,463 downwards.
CACTGTGGTAGCAGCTTGTTTTGGGGAAGGAACAAGGAGTGTTCACCTCCTGTCTGCCCTTACTACCACCTTTTGAAATAGTCAGGTTCACATGTTATAAAAAATTGTTGTGGCTGCATGACCAGACAGATGCCTCTGCTCATAGGTGTTATCAAGGTCAGGGGACCAGTCCTTGCTAATACAGTGACATTTAATGTGTTGACAGTGGTGTTTGTGATATCTCTAAGCAATAGCCAGCTCTAAAAGACAAAAGGGAATTTCCTTTCCTGGAATTGGTATTTTCTTGGGCAAGTAACACAACAAGCCCCGTTTGAGCCAGAGTTTTAGGATGTTTCTAGCCTAGTGGCAAAAGCTTTCTATAAAATTCAAATCCTAGTTAGAAACAGATGGGTACGTCAGGCTGTGCTCTGTGAACCCAGGAGGGAAATGAGGCAGGAAGATTGGTAAGAAACTGGAAGTTATGCTTCATATTTCCTTATGCTCTTTTCTTCATGGCAAAGGATCTGAATTAGTAGTGCTATGATAATAAAATTAATTTGCATCATCTGAACTTTCACCAGTTATCTAATAGATTACTCAATAAAAGAAAGACTCTAACCATGGTATAAGAAACTTAATAGGTCAGTAATTAACTAATATGCAAGCAAACAGAAGCTGGAACATATCAGAATATGGAAATAAAAACTCACACACAAAAGGAGATTATTTTCATTTACAGGCTTAGAATATACTTTTTGATATTTCCTCACAATTAGTTACAAATGTTATGTTTGTAAACATTACCTTTCTGGAAGTGATTCAGGTTTTTCTTTCTTTCTCATCATCCTCTCTCCTCTCTTGACCCTCTCCACTACCCTCCTAGAGAGAGAGATAGGTGGGTGGGAGAGAGAAAGGACACATAGTGGAAGAAATAAGCAATTATTAACTTTCACATATCATCAAAACAGCAAATGTTTGAGGGTTTTTTAAAGTTGGTTTTTTTTTTTTACAGTTTTCTAGTATAAAGAGCCCAAACCAAGCATTTATTGAGTTTGGCTGGAATATTTTTCTGTTACAAGATGGTTTTTTGTCTTTTTTATTACATGTCAACTTTATAAATATGGTGTTTAAGGCGTTAATACAATGTTATTAAATAGTCATGTCTTATTGGCTGTTACAAATTTCTGTGTGAAAAGCAAATGAGGCTGGAATATTAAGTCTAATAACATTACTTATCACTGATCTTGATAAACTGTTCTGATAAAAATTTCCGTTACTTTAATTCATTGAGGACTAAGATAGCCAGTTCATTATAATGAATTACAAAATAAATCAAATCATAGGTTTCTTTCAAAAAATACTCCAAGTTTTATCTTTTCACTACATCATTAATAGTTTTAGTTTATATCTTCAAGAAGCAAGTTAGTATTAACTGGCTGACAAGACAAGAGGCTGTAATAGTTTTTTATGCTTTTTACTAAAACTCTTGGAGAAAGCCTGACAAAATGTTTTCATAAAAGAATTGCTTGGTCAAAATATAATTTGTGAATTCTTGTATTCCAGTTTCAATATAAAAGATTTTCTTCTCCAAAACAAAATGCCACTCCAAAGATGGCTAGAAGGAGGATAAGACTAAGTCAAGAGAAAAAAACCTAAAGCTATCCAGGGAGGTGGTGCACACAAAAGCAACTGAAGATACAAGGGGGATGCAACTCTGGATTTGGACATGTAGCATTGAGCGGGCACTTGCAACTGCCCATGTATGAGCAGGACAGAAGGAATCTGGTCCCTCCAGTGGAAACTGGAAAGCAATTCAGCTTGCCTTGAAGTTGACATCAGGGACTCTGCTGAGTTGCCCAAATGTATGTGTCTGATACCACAGCAGGCAGCCGTGAGTATAAGAATACTTGAGATGTATGTATCCTGCAGGCAGGATGCCCTATATGTCTGTATATGGGCTGGCTGGTCAAGTCCTTGCAGCCATCCATGTTAACAGCTGTCAGTATCTTGAGAAGGGAAGATGTTAGACTAGCTGTATAGGGAAGCATGGTAAGAGCTCTACAGGTGAATAATGCTAGTGCTGGACCTAGAGCCCAAGGAAACAATTCTGCTAAGACACTGTATAAAATTATTTGATTTCAGCAACGCCAACTACAACAGTATATCAAAGCACAGAAGGAGCAACCAGTCTATTCTAACGTTATCTAAGTATGAATAATATTCCCAAGGATTTTTGTTGCTTGGAATTACTGATTTGTGAAAGCTCCTCCCTCTCACACATACAGAACATTTGGTCTATATAGACCAGATTTGAGAATTTAGTAACCATGTTTTGAAAATCCAAGTTATCTACATCACAAGGACCTTGTGAAGATTTTTACTTTAAGCTCTGCTGAAATTCTTTCACCTTTTACTTTAGGAAGGTATGGAAATAAGAAAGAGAGAGAAGGTGTCATAAGAATATTAATAATATATGCTATACTATATTAGTAAATGTTTCAATACACTGACAGCATATTTAGAAACAGTAAAACTTGGTTGCCCTGGAAAGGACACAAACCTTGTTCTTGTCTATGCTTGATTTCACAAAAGGAGATAAATGCTCTTGCCACACCATAAAATATGTTCTAGTACATTCACAACTGCAAGGTGTCTCCCAGATTTTAAAAAGATGAAGCTAATTTACTATAGAAAATAGGTTGCAAATGGCTTTGTTTCATTACACTGATGGCAGAAAAAGGAAGAGACAGTCCTCATATAATTAAGAATCTGCAAATAAAAAGACTCAGGTCAGCGCTGTTTTAGGATTACATCTAGAGGATGCTGCTGAGGTCATTGATTTTATTTTTAGCTGCTAACACATTAGTTTCAACTACAGAAACTACTCCTCAAAAGAACTCTGAGAACAAACATTCTTATTCATTACTTTCTTTTAAAAAAACAAACCAGAAAGCCTTGAAGATTAAGATACTTATCAACACTTCCAGGGCTATGTTCTCTTTTTTTGCACAGCCTGTCTAGCTGGAGCCTCAAAATCAATTAACTAAAAAGTCTTCATCACCTCTGGAATTCCACTCATTCACACTGGTAATTACAGAAGGTCTCCATGAAGCAGCGGTTTCTCAAAGAGTTAATTGACATGCAGGAACAGCTTAATACTGATTCAGCAGACTTAGCTCTAAACTTCAAAGGAACTGTGATTTACCATTTGGTTCTTTATTTGTCTGTTTAAATTAATCATCTTGCTCAAAGGCAAGGGAAATGAAATGTCGGAGGCCTCAGTGTCATTCCAGCATAAATGTTAAGATATATTAGTCCTGTGAGATACAAATTCTGAAATTATATTTTATTTTTATTTCTTTTATAAAATATTTATTTCACAGAATACTTGTTTCATTTATCTTTCCTGGCAAGCTCAGGATTTGCCCCCCAAATCCCTGAACTATACACCACATCTAGGTTTATTAATCTTAAATACACTAATGTAAGAAAACACCCCCTGGGCCTGGTTCTAGTTTTACAAAGGTAATACAAAGCTTATCTGATCTGTGGTTTGCTTACTCTCTAGATGGAGTAGGCTGCCCAGCAATCCCAGTATGACTCACAACTTCAAATAGATACCTACTACTGCTTTAGGCATCCTGATGTTTGGCAGCAACTTATCTCAACACACACAAAATGAATCTGTGTGACACCTGCACTGTGTACTTGTATTTTGATCCCCAAAGACATAAAGCTAGAAAAAGGAATTTAAAGGATGCCACCAGGTTTATATCCATGCATTCTGCTCCCATTCTTCATCTGAAAGAGTGAATGATGGGAAGGTGAGACTACGCAGAGACCTTCTCCAGCTTCCTAGCTCTTGTTGACAAGGCAAGTGTAGCATCAAAGCTGTGAATTCCTGGGCAGCCTCCTCTGAGACAGGCTTGTATCACCAGCAGCCAGGGCATGTGTGATAAACAAGTAGCTTTCCAGCATAGGGATGGACTATTGACTATCACTAGCTAGGTGTGTATCCTCCAGCTGGAAAGGGAGAGCACTTTTTCTACTTGTGGTGTCCATAAATGACCTGTGCACACTTGCTCACACAGACATGGTTTCCCTGGTGTGCTGCTATGGTTAAAGGCTTTTACATCCATATCCAGAAGTTGCCCTGGGAGGTCTGCAGCAAAGGATATACACCAGGAAACAATGACTGTCTGCAGTAGCCAGTCCCTCATCTTTGCAGAGACCTCTGCCAAGTTCTCACAGCCTCTTCTTGATACTTGTGGGTGGTTCCAGTCTGGCTTCAGCTATTACTTCCTTGGGGTCAGAAGAGGGGCTGAATCCTCCATGAAACAGCCTCTGCAGCTTTTGTCTCCATGCGTAGCATCCTAGCTTACTCCTGGCAGCAAGGACAAGCTTAGTAGGTGATCCTGTTGCTGGACAGAGAGGGTGAACTTCCGCAGAGGGCATCTACAGATGCAAAACTCAGATTCCTCCAACTCTTAATGATTTCTGATCAGCAGTAATTCCTCATGCTACTTCTCTGTCTTTGCCCCATATCTTATGCTTCTCAGTGGCTGTTTGCACTGGTCTGGCCATCAGTAAGTCTGCATAAATCTATTTCTGTGATCTACTTGTAAAATAACTGCTGCTTCAAAGCCAGACATGGTTCTGCTTCCTTCCCTTCTCTTCTCTGACACTGCCCCAGAGCACCTACTGGGAAAGATCCCCAGGCTACTTACCCTGCACCATCATATACAAAAAAATCTCTTTCACTGTGTCTGCCTGGCACTGTCTGAGCAACAACAGATTGTTGTCAGTCAGTCAGCAGAGGACATCTCAGCCACACATAGACTTCTATCACATGTCTATCTTAAGATGACTCTTCAGGACATGACATCTACCATGTGCTATGAGTCACTTGCTTCTTCCTTGTGATAGTTTTGAATGTTGATGGGCACCTGTGCCCTCTGTGGTACATGGGATCATGCCTACAATGGAAGGGGAGAAGAGGACAGTTTCTGGTCAGAGCGATCATTATGCTGTAAATCTGTAGCTGTGTGCCAGAAGGGCTTGTCAGCAACGTGAGTCAGGGGTTGCTGGAAAGGAACATGGTGGGTTCTTGCCTGCCCTCTGAGCTGGCACAGCCCTCCAGTCACCCCCACAGCTGACCTTCCTGTTGTTGAGGGCATGTGGTGGAAGATAAGAAGTACATGTGGATCTACTTGGGGAGGGCAAATAAAAGCAGCTTTTCTCACCCCTGACTCAAGGGAAAGACAGGAGACATACATAATTCATGATTGTACCCCATCCTGAGCAAGGACAGGAGCATTGTGTCAGCCACTGTGCTTGGCACAGAGCCATATGAAGCAGCTTGTGATATGCACCATGCTTTGGTCATCATTTCTAATCGGCGGTAGGATACTAGAAGTGCACATGGTGGTGGTGTGCTTCCCCTGATATGGCATTCCCCTGGCGGCAGAGCTTGAATTCCTTTCCACAGAAGCTTCCCTGTCAGTGACATTTATCAGTATTGGTTGATTCTTTCCTCATGTGCAGCTGAGCCATGTGTCTTCTCCAGGCACTCTTCCCCAGACTGTTGACCAACACAGTGTCTAATGGGGCACCTGCTCCATTGTTCCGAGGAGATGCTTTGCCTTAACCCAGGTGTGGGTGTCAGGGGATCAGTGACTCACTGGAAGAGCAGCTATACATAACCTGGCATATAGACTTCCCTGGCTCTGATGTGCAGTACCTACTTGTTTCGCAGCTGAGGAAGACTTTGGCATTACTCCTACCTGTTATCCTCTGAAATGATAGGAGAACTGAGAGAATTAAATATCTGTGCATGTCTCCTCTTCTTCCCCTCCTCTAGCCCGCTCCATCCTGTAGCACACCACAGTGACTCCCTTGCTTGGTTGGGCGAGCCAATTTGTCTTTCCACAAAAACATGAAACATCCTGGCAGATATAACCAGAGCTGCTTTGTCCCATGCAGAAAAATGTGCAAACCTGCTTCCTCGGGATGACTATGGGAGGTAGGGCACCATATTACAAGGATTAAAAGTGTTAGAAGGATGTCTCTGATATGACAGGGTGGGAGAAAGATCTTGCAGAAATGATAGAAGCTGCTCCAACTAAATAGTGTCTTTATGTCTTTTAAAAAATGATTGGCTGTTGCCCAGTAAAGAGTGAGCCCTGAAAGACTCACAGGGAAAGCAGAGACAGCAATTCCTTGCTTTTCCATAAATTATATTTAACTCTTTCTTATAGAAATCCTCAAGAAGAGTAGTTACTTAACTTTCTCACTTTTTAGATGTGCAATCTTCTCATTACAGCTTTCAGGATGGACAGAAGTTTGTAAGTAGATACTTAACTTGGAGTGAGTGCAAAGTCTGCTGCACCCTTAGCATTCTTTGAAGTGAGAAGGGTCAGCTCATAGCACCATTTCCCTAGTCATCATTTCTGTCCTTGTGTTTTCTGTAAATACAAGTTTAATTACTAGCTCATGATTATTAATCACTGTCATGGCAGGATAATTCTACTCTGAAAAAGGGCTGTGGTAAAATGGATCCTTTATTCACTACACTCAGAGTTTGCACGGCAGTATCTCTGTGATTAAAACTGGGATTTTCAAAGTAGATCCAACTTTCTATTTAATTGAAATGAGATATGAGCACCTCACTCCCTTAGGATCCTTTGAAAATCCCAGCTAGAAATTATTTTTTCAGTGCTTTTTAATTTTTGTAGCTATTACAGAACCCATGGCTAAGCCCAACTATTCTTGCCCATTTCCTCTGAGATAGAGTTAGCAGACTTGTTTTGAACTGGTGATAATTGTGTGTTTCTGGAAACCTAGTGGGAGCCATGAAAATGTGCAGAGGCACTTGCAAGTATGATATGAAGAGGCAGGACTGAGAGATGTCCCTGAGCTCTCTGTGTCTGATGAGGAACTCTTTCACATTGTGCAATATACAAATAGGAATTAAAGCCAGTTGTCACTCAGAACATTGTTTACTGCAAAACTGACTGTAGAAGTGCCCCCAGTCCATGATTCCCTCCCTGGTTTTACGAGGGTGCATCACTTTACCAAGGTATAAAAGCACAGGAGAATTCAGACCCTGTGCTGAAAATTAGTGAAGAACATCATAATATTGGGAGGCATCACTTAAGGAACAGTACATTTATTGCCATTATCTGAAGCATGCAGTACCGGTTGTAGAGTACTGAAGAAGCACATTGTAACCAGGTCCTGAGTAATATGGATTTCTGAAAGGCCTGCTGGCTAGTCTCGCTCATGATTAGTGCTACAAATGAGTTGTCTGACTCCAGGCAAGGGTCCCATCTCTCCTTGCCTTGGAAATCTGCACTGCTTCAGCCTCAGTTTCAGGTCTCCAGTTTACAGATGATTCTAGAGATTTCTTGCCAGAATAAAAATCACGCCTGAGCTGGCTATGGATGTATTTATCAATGGGCATGTACCTGCTCACTTCAGTATGTAGATACGTCTCACCTGCACCCATATCCCTCTTCTAAGTAACCTTCTGTAGCGGTTTTCTGATGCTTTTTGATTGTTCTCTGGATTTAGAATATACCTGCTTTTGTTGCATTTTAAATGTCACCTATCACAAGCATTTTAGGACTGAAGTGTGTGTATAAATACAATTTTATGTACAGCAACTCATTAAACTTAAGTAATTTTAGGAGGTTTAGAAAAACTTAAAAGGCATAATTCCTTTCCTGTTTTTCCTTTTTCTCCCATAGGAGGAAACTGATCTAGTGTAGTGCTGGGAGCATGGAAAAGAGGGATGACAACACAGCTATCAGGGCCCCAAAAACTCCAGTGTTGCAGCACAGAGAACCTAACATGGCACTACAACCTACCATAGGGTCACAGCTTTGTTCTGGGTCCACTCCCAGAGCCTGACCCTGCCAACACCAGCTTGGCCTCACTTTATCCTGTCCCGGTTGACCACCACTGTGTGAAGTAGAGCATTGAGGATGTCAGAGTAGTGGTGCTCTCTGTGGCAGCTCTCTGCCTGCATGGACTGGGTGGGGAGTACACCCCCCAAACCAGCCTTGGAGCACCAGCTGTGCCCCAGCTCCTGACATGCTGCAGGTGCCACTATTTCAAATCCCAGTCACAGATACCTGCTTGTTTGGCACTGAAATGTAACATGCTTCCTGATTTCTCGTTGTTTTTTCTTCCCCACCTCTCCAATATGTTTTTGAAAGGAGAGTACATTTTCTCCTTGTATCTAAGATACAGTACATCTCTGTTTACCTGAATTCCAACATTGTTAACTTTACTTGGCAAAATTTTATTTTCTGTCTATCATTTCTGTGGGAAGAGAAAAACTGGCTTCAAATAGTAATATGTACAGTTCATTCTGTTTTATGAACAGAGCTATTCAACTGCATAAAGTTAAGCCTAGGCAGTGCTGGGCATTCAAAGCTGATGAAGCCATTGTGAGGGAAAGGGGTGAAAAGAGCAGCCAGTTCTAAAGAACTCAGTATTTTTCTGGTAGTTAGACACTCCAGAGAGCTTAACCTGTGTGCCAGACTTAATAAATTATTCCAGAAGGTCACAGATACTTTCTTGGATCATTAAGTATTATCTTCTCCCTGCTTTACTTTTTTTTGCCTGAGTGTTTTGGTCCCACAGACTTATATTAGACTATGACTTTAGGTCATATAGAAAAAAATACTTACACATGTTATGAAGGGCTGTAGCACACACCCTTACAGCTGCTGTACAGTTCTATTTAAATGAACAATTACTGCAGAGCAGAGGCAGCCCTTGGTTTCCTAAAATGGGAAATAGCAACTGTGAGAAATTGTCATCATGACTTTAACTCAAGGATTTTTCATAGCACCAATGACCTTTGTTCAAAATCTAAGCAGATGGAGAAGTAACTAAGGTGTATCTAGCCTCAGTGTTGTGAATTAGTTTGTTACTTGTACTGTAGCTCTATTAGCAAAGATTAACATCAGTGGGATCCCTCCCTTCCTAGCTATTTGTATGGTGGAGGAGTTGACAGTTTTGGCTGTATTAACCTGCCAGATAAAATAGTTATTATATACTATGGCAGACAGCCTTTGCACTAAACTGTTTTACATGAGTAACTCTGTAAAGATAAGATAGCCAAGTTGTGCTATTTAGCTGTCTTTGTATCATCCTGAGGCAATATAGAGGGAAGTTCTGCCATAAAATGCATAATTGCCAGAGGCATGTTTGTCGATGGTTGATGTAATTTCAAGCATTTCATTTTATGCTTCTCAGAAAGAAGCACCTACCCTGTTTGCAGCCTCTGGTATCAGTGCTGGCACCTCATCCCTCCTCCTCAGTCATAAGTGCTATGCTTCCACTTGGGAGCAAGGCTGGTCTGAACTGGGTTTCCCAATGATTGCTATGAGTACCATCTTTTACTACTGCAACACCTCATGCGGGAACAGCAGTTGCACAGGAGTAATATTTTAATTTTATGTTTGATACTCCTACTGCTGTGAGTCTGGTCAGACCAGCTGTGTCCCTTCCTGTGCGTGGTATTAGCTGTGATGGAAGTCAAACAATCTGGTTGTTCTCTGGAGTGTCTGCAGAGTATCTCTTTCTGGTCAAAGGTCCAGGTTGGGCTGGAGTGAGGTATTTTTTAATCATGCAGAAATGTTTTCAACTGATCTTACATAAAGTGTGTGGTGTTTTGGTTTCCAGACCCAATGTCCTACTGGTGCCTATTGGATATATTGAGCTTGGTGTAATAGTCAGGTTTCTGCATTTAATAGATTTTTTCCTGTCTGGGTTAATTCTGACAGAGTCTGAAGGGTAACCTAATGGAAAAACACCAACCAGCTACTGAATAGATAGGTCATACATAATGATACATTGTAGGAGTCACAAAAAAAATCACATAATTTAAACCCCTCAGGCTGAGGAGATGATCAAATCTAGCTCTGTTTCTGCTGATTTAGTTCCTTAATTAATGGGCACCCACCATTAGATTAGATTTTTAATGCCAAGCAGCTATAACTGCTTTGTCTTGTCCCAGTAGATGTCCCCTGGTACAGCAGACCCTACCCTTCACAGGATTAAATGGAGCTTAGTTGCCTTCTGAGCTTGTCTGTGGCTAATGGCAGAGCTTTTGAGAAGTGGGCTTCTGCAGTGCAGGAGAAAGCATGGCCACCCAACCATGTACCTGGGCCATGCTGTCCCTAGTGCTGCCAAAGGTGGGAGCAGGGACAGCTTTAGGACCCAGCTAGCCACTCAGGAGGGGCTGTAGTACCCCATAACATCCCTCTGAAGCTGTCTAAATTAATCCTGGAAATGACATCTTAACCGTGATACCTATACGTCCCTTTTGGCACACAGCCATACCCAGGAGCATCACAGGCAGACATCACCCCACTCCATCCTGCTTCTTCCTGCAGAGAAGAAAGCTGATGCATAGGCTGGAGGGAATGATGCTTTACACCACAGCAGCTATCTGCCTAATAATTTAGACATAGCCTAAATCTATAAATCCCTTGATTTGTTAAAGATGGTTTTGTAAGGTCAAAATATGTTTATTTTCCTTTCAGAAGAATCTTAGCTCATTTAAAGCACCCCATAGAGATTTTTTTTCTCACTTTTCCCTGATACTCAAAGTGTTATTCTTCCAGGAAATGAAACAGTGAAGTAGCTTCTGGCTATTACAGTAACATGGAAGGAAGAGAAAAACAGAGTAAGAGTGAGCTGTCAGCTGGGTGACCCTATCATCTTACCTGTCTGCGTTATGAAAATAATGCACAGGGTAGTTTTCTTTTGGTGAAGGGAATAGACCAGGTCTGAAGAAGGGGTCTCCTGTCTCTTTGCTGGCCTCTTTTGGAAATCTCAAACTATGAGGAAAAGTCTGTCCTCTTCTCTCTACCTGTCAACACATTTGCCCTCTGCAGTAGTGTCTTTTGGCATCACTGTTATGAATTTCTTTTCAGGAATTATTTCAGAGGCAGAAGGAGGGCTCTGTTTGTCTCCTACAGCACATACAAGGCTCCTTCCTTCACCTCTGCCCAGTGGTGACCCCTCAGGAGCTGCTTGTCTCTTGCTCTCTCCTGAATTGCTGACATCTAGAGGACACTAAACACACTGGGCTGTCAAGGACTAAATAAAAACATTTTCCAGCTCAAATCACGTTATTGAAAGCAGTTGTCTAGCTCTGTCTTGAGTTCTGTGTGTGTGACATCTGAATATACTCCTTTGTAGTGTTAATAGATACACTTTGGAGATAGTTGCTCACAACAAATTAATGAGACATTTCAAGATAGAATTCTTACCAGCTAATTAAATTACCTGCCTAGATTACTAGCACTAATCACTGCTCTCCCAATGTATCTGTGTAAACAGCCTGATTTTCATGTAAATTAAATGATGTTTGAGATGGCTGATGGATGCCTCTGAATGTCTTGTTTGGTGATTCTAGCACTTACTACAGGAAAAAAGATAAATAGACCAGAAATAACCCTTGATGCCTGCTTCCATGGATTCATATTACTTTACCAGTTTCTCTGATCATACATCACACAACAGAACCAGCCTGCTCCCCCATAAAATAAAAATAAAAAGGAGACATATTGTGAAGTCTTATTTACGACACTTAATGGTCAAGCATGAGAGCAACTGTAGCTGTCACAGGTAGAAGTTTTGGAGACTTTAAGTGACTTAAGTTATAATGGCAGTCTTTCACTAAGGATCCATATTTTTCTAAAAGATTATAACAATGACTGCAAAAGAACAAATACATTTTGTAAGTATGTTTTAGACATAAGCAGCAGAGGATTTAAACAGCACTTGTCCTCCAAAAATATGGTTCTGCTATTTTTTGATTCTGATCCACTCACTGTTTTCAGGGAAATCCTGAAAACACTGAAACTCCTGACACTCCACTCCCGCCATAGAGGAGGCCAAGCTTTTAAGATGTTCTACCAAGAAAGATGCTAGAATAGAAATAAAGAAAACTGGGTTCTTTCTCTGGTCCCTTCTCCAATTCATCTGCATGAGCCAATTTGTCCTTCAGTGCATCAGCTTTCTCTCACTGTCTCTTCCCTCTGTCATCAGTTGTAAGCTTCATCCACTGCAAATGCTCTTTTACTCCCCATAAGCAGTGAAATGCCAGTAAGAATGCAGTAAAATAAGATTATCTTGCTTTACTGCATTGAGACAAATTGTAAAACTCAAATCAATTTGAGACAGTTGAATTTTTTTCCACCCTATTCTAGAGGATGGACATAAAGCTTATAGTTCAATCTCAAACAAATGGTTTCATTTTCAAGCATTTCACAAAAGTGCATGAAAATTTGAGGAAAAAAAAAAACCAAACTACTTCCATAAAACAGGATAAGGATCTTTTTGGGCTGTCTCCTTTCAATCTGAAGCCTCATGTTTCCAAAGGATGAAGAAAGCAAATTTCAAACTCCTCTGTTTTCTTTCAGGTAAGAAGCAATTCTCTGTCTCATAGCCAATATTCTAAACAGCAACAATAAGGTATTCAGCACAAGTGGGTTGTTTCAGCTTTTCTAATTAATTGCTCCTAGTTTATATGAAAAAACTTAAATTTCAGTAAATGAAAAGTAGGAGTTTCAATGATTAGCAGTCCAGTAATTATGGAACACTACAGACAGATGAAAGAGATAGATTAAAAACTGTGACTTACTTTTTAAATGAAAATTGTATTTTTAAATACTTGTGGGATCACATTTTAAATTGTAGGATGTGAGATAGGGCACTATGCGGGGGAATTCCATGAGTAATTTTGCTAGATGTGAAAAGACTAGGTGAGTGAGAGTTATCAAAGTCTTTATAAGGCTTATTTTTAAAGTAAATTTTCATGTTCACAAACAATTCATAAGGGACAAATTTATTATCATTTCTGGTTTTGCATTTCCTGTAGATCTAAAGATCCACATCTAAAAGTTTTCTCTCTGCAACTGTAATGACACTGACAGATTCAACACTGGATACAGTTGATGAAATTGGATTTGCTCCAGTGAATGTAGAAAATTCATATCTTGAAGTCTCAGAAGTAAGGCTGATCTGGTTTTAATCCTGTGTAGTATTGCCAGGTTTAAGAATCAAAATTCAGACAAGAATCACTCTTGGGACTTGACTGAATAGTCCTCCTACTGACGAAAGTCTGTTCTGCTGCCTCTTGCATATTGTGGAACAGCATTAGTGTTATTACAGGTAGAGAGGAAATTCAGCCAAGAATGATAGAATGATTAAATTATTGATTCCCTCTTTGTCTGAAATGTGCCATCAATCTCAAATATTTGTTCAATTGCTAGAGTTCCTGCATTTCCATTTTCCAGAAAGCTCCTGCATAAGCAGGATGAAAGATTGTGCTTTCGCATAAATGGTTTCCTTCATGACACACTGTTTCTAACATTTCTGTCCCAGAACATTCAAAGCCATACTTAAATCATTTTACTTTTGTTGGTGGTATTTTCCTTTTAAAGACTCATATGCAAAGTTTCTGCCCTAGGCTCATGAAATCTGATTCTTCTTCTGAATATGTTTCTGTGGCTTTCAGAGGTGAGTTTATAACATGCAAAATTCACGATGAAGTTCTTTAAAAGTGCACAAAACTAAAAAAAAAAACCAACCAAAAACAATTTATGGATGCAAATCAAAGACACTTAAACATCAAGGACAGAAAACACACCAGAAAACTCACTGTCCTGAAAAAACTTCAGCATGCCAGTTTCAGGAGGCACATGTGAAAAAAAAGAGGATTTCATGTAACCCAAAACTCATGTAGACACAAGAGCTGGTAAGGCTTAGAAGGAGTGTCCATCAGCTTGCCAGTGTTGAGACCGGCAAGGAAACCCTTTGGCTTTCTTTCTGCTGCTTTAGTCAGAATTAAGAGACATTCGGCTAGATGTATTGTTTGATGTCAGGGGCTTCCTTCAAGAGAAAACAATGTTTATTCCTTCTTCAGAAGACCAAGTTGAACACCCCATACCAGCCCGAAACCCACCTGAATGTTTACAATGACACCAGGAGGAAAAGGGTAGCACAGTCTGCCAGTGTCCATACTGTCACAGGGCAGCCCAGCATCACACAGTGCCTAAATCTGCCTGCTTGGTGGCTGGAATTAGCAAGGCTTTGCTACAAGGGACCCCTTGGTCATGTAAAATGACATATCAAATATAACAGTCAGGCTAATGGAGGGTGCCTAATCCTATTTATCTGTGTTCTGGCTCACACAAAGAAATCAAGGAAACTGCATCTCATTCAACAAGCTATTTCTAGTACCTACATGTGTTAAATTAGGTATTGCTCTGTTGCAGTGCAGTGCAGTGCAGTGTAGTGTACACAGATTTGGTCCTTCTACACCATGATTGTTGAGTAGAGGCAGAGAGGAAGAAGAAGGGAATTTGCATCTCCCATTCCCGTGCAGATGATGGGATAGTGACGGCCCTGCACTAACACAGCCCTTTGTCTCTGGACACACAATTTGAAAGAAACGGCTTATGCAGCACACAGACCAGTTTTTCTTGTGGCAGTTAGCTACACTGGAGTTCTTGGTCTGTGAACGGCCACCAGAAGAGGTTTTTTACTCAATTTCCTTAGAATTTCTGTTGGACAAATAACACTTTTTCAAGCAATGACAATAGATGACCAATATAGAATTTGCAGCTCAGTTATTTCAGCAAATAATGGTTTACACTCAGCTTTGTGGAACTTTCAGGATTCACAAATACTTCTACTGAGAGATATAACAAATAATGAACATGGCACACTTCTGCCAGAAGTCTGGCAATTTTTTTTCTTTTACTTTTACAACTTTACAGAGTATTTTTATTCTCTGTGTAGCCCTGTATTTTACATGAATACTATACGTTTTGTAGTGGATGACAATACATAGTTATAATTGCATATAAAAATGCTATTCTGAATGTTTAGCTAGCTGCCTCTCTATGATTTCTCTTTCAGTGCAATCATCTTAAATATTATTATGCAGGAAGGTCTGATAGATCATACAATTTTAGATCTACATAAGCAACAGGTTTCCGCACACAGTGGAGTATTCCAAGGCCAATGAGAGCTAATCAATGTACTGTGGGGAGCTGTGTGTAATAGCAGTTGTCAGTTTTTAGTAAGCTTTAATTGAATCCCATAAGTTTTCAGTATAAATTGAGATTACTGATTTTGGCTTGTCATCTTAAAAAAAGGAGTTTTCAACTGATGGGTGAATTTCCTCTCCTATCTTTCCACAGTGAATTGCTGACAAAACTTCCAGTGGTCTTCTGAAGCAATAAATGACAAAATTTATGTGTCATATTTTAAAATAATAAGTCTGTTTACAAAAATTAAAGAAATAACTTTTCACAGGAAGTGGGATTTCTAGAAGAAACTGGATGCAAAGAGGAATCTGTTGGGTGTGCTGTCTGCATGCAGTTTGGTTCCCTGCCCAGGAACACTGAAGTCACCCTGGCAATTTGCCTGCCTGGCTTTCTCCTGAATGCAGCATGGTTAGGCAACACTGCTGTCAGAAATATTTGGGATGATTATTTTTTTTCAGCTAGAGGACACAATGTGGAATATCAGACCCCATCTGCACTGATTTTCCAAGACAGTTAATTTTGTTTTATAGCTTAAATCTTTCTTCTTCCCCTTTTTCATTTGTTTCTAGAATATTTACAGAGCAAAATCATGATATGTTCAGACTTTTTTTTTTTTAACAAGGAATTGCCTTTAAGCCTACTTTTGCAAGGCAACTTCTGATTTCCCTAGCAGCATTTTGTTGCACCTTTCCCAGTATTAATGATTTTTTTGCCTTAAATCAATCTGACCCAAACCTTCCACAATACTCCAGACAAGGTTTTCTTAGTGTCTTGGACATTGCCATTGGTGTTTCCTTGTGTCCACTGAAATCACCTTGCCTGAGTCAGCCTGGGTTTGCATTTTCCTTTTATATGGCCTTTTTCTGAGGTGAGAAACATTCTCTAGTAGTGCTGTCATGAGATATCTGTTCTGTTTGTGTGTTATTTAATTTCCTTTTATGTGATTTCTGTTTGAGTAATTATTCTGCCTTTCAAGCACTTTACTGAAATAGAATGAGACCCTAAGTATCATACACTATTCACCACAAAAAAGTCCTCAGACAGACACAAAAGCTCCATGTAGATTCTCTTATTAATGATTATTTTTAGTCAAGTTTAACAAGGGTGGGGTGAACTGTAATTAAATTACTGTAATATTCCAAGGAATTATGGCAGGATATAATGTATTATTTGTACTGTCTACTCAAGCTACTTAGACTTCTTAATTAAGCTGTGATTTAAAAGACTATAGGAGTGTAATATGAAAGACTGTGCTCTGTGAAGGTAATGAAAACACATAAGCATTTGTGAGGGGCTGAGTTTGGTGTGCTGGTGCCTCGAGTAGCCTAAACTCAAATCCTGTCCCTGGTCCTAATCATGGAACATCACTGGCTCTAAACTAGCTCCGAGTTCATCCCTCATGAAAATCAAAGAAGAGTTTTCCATCCTGAGATACATGAGGGCTCATAAGGAAGATGTGGATGCAAATACAATACAAATAATGTAAATATAAAATATTTTCAATCATTCCGATACCTTGCTTCCATGAAAACCCTGGTTTCTGTGAGATATTTATAACTGCTGATGCCCCGTCCACTTGGGCTGATGTCTCTTCAATGCTGGCTGGAATTACAGAATCACAGAATGGTAGGGGTTGGAAGGGACCTATGGAGATCATCTAGTCCAACCCCCCCTGCTAAAGCAGGTTCACCTAGAGTGGGTTGCACAGTACCTTGTCCAGGTGGGTTTTGAAAGTCTTCAGAGAAGGAGACTCCAAAACCTCTCTGGGGAGACTATTCCAGTGCTTTGTCACCCTCACAGGAATGAATTTTTTCCTCATGTTCAGACAGAATTTATGTTCCACTTTGTGCCTGTTGGCCTTTGTCCTGCTGCTAGACACCACTGAAAAGAGTCTTACCCCATCCTTTTGACACCTGCCCTTTAAGATATTTATAAGCATTGACAAGATCTCCTTTAAGTCCTCTCTTCTCCAGGCTAAACAGACCCAGTATCTCAGCCTTCCCTTGTAAGAGGGAATGCTCCTGTCCTCTAATCAACTTTACAGCCCTCCGTTGAACTCTCTCCAGTAGTTCCTTCTCTCTCTTGAACTGGGGAGCCTGGAACTGGATTAAATATTGGCTTAAATATTAATGTACAAGTACAAAACATGGATCATTTTTAAATAAAGCTTGCTGTAAAGACTTGTGGGGTGTGATAGTGGTGGTGAAAGACAAAACAGTTAAGAAGAAATATTTAATAAATCTCTGAAGATTTTATTTTCACATTTCTTTGACAGTGACCAGGTGGGAAAACACAATATTCAGTTACCAGTTCTCCCATTAATAACCTGTTGACTGTACACTTCAGAAGATCTGTTCACTATACCCTTTTTAGTGTGTTTTTGCCAAGCAATCTTTCGTCTTCAGCTTACTTCCTAGCAATAAAAGTTAACTGATATTTTTTTCACCCTACTCTCAATATGGTCAATCTCTCTGTTTGCCTGACACAGGTTATAAGTTCTACTGCAACCCTTTTGATCATAACACCAGGATTATTGACAAGCTGTCAAAACATGGGTTATCACTAGTGCTTTTCTCAGCTTCAGTATTGACTATATGCCCTAACAACAAAGAAGCAGCATCATAATAATTTCAATTCCCAAACCAACAGGTTGCAGGTCCCAGCCATTGAAAGACTGCCAGGCTGAACAGAATGGCAGAAAGGGCCATCTTACAAAATTCAGCAAAGTAATAATGTTTGTGAACAATTATGTTTCCACACAGTACTTTGGAAGAACATGGTCCATTGAGGTTTCTGAAATATAGCACTGAGTAGTTCCAGTTTCCATCGCAGACCTTTTGAAATAAATGGTCTTAATAACTCTTACACCTCTTCTGCTCTGCAGAGAAAAACATTCATCTCACTTTTGAAACATATATATTGAAAAAAAGTTGTCACAAATCAACAAGATTCCTGTGTATTGCTGTGTCTACTAATACCTGCTAACATTTATCAATAATAAGAAACTTTTAACTAGCAGTTTGATAAAAAAGATGGACCCTAGATGGATGACGAATGTAAACATCCTGGAAAATAGAGTCCTTGGATACTGGATGCACTGAAAGCTTGATGGCTAAGGACTGTTTCCAGCCTTAATTCTAGTTTTGAGTCTCTGTCTTGGAGTTGGTAATATTTGAATTATCTGTCTCTTGACTACTGCTTTGTCCAGGTTACAGGGAGAAGGAGTGACAATCTTGTCATTTTCCCGTCTCCCATCTTTGCAAAAAGTTGGTTGAAAACCTCATGCTTTGCATATTTCCCTGACATTTTTAGTAAATGTAAAGGAGAAGAAAGACTGTCCATTCTTGTATTGGAAAAATGCAATTGAAAATGTCAGTAGCTGAATGCTATGAAAGACTTAAACATGTAGTTAAGCTGGTATCCAAGGCCTAAGTTTGGGTAATGCCAGCTGCCCCATAAATAACCATGGATGGCTATACAGTGAGTACTTGACACTGATACTCAGGCCATCTGGCACTATAAACTTTATTAATTGCTCAGCTCATCTTTAATCTCTACTTTTAAAAACAAAAAATCCCATTTTCTATAACAATATTGTGGTGTGAACTTATACTGCCAAAAGTGATTTATGTGCTCTGCTAAATCAGATCACACACACTATTTAAGGGCCAGTGCATTGCATTTCCTCTCAGAATACCAAAGTACTTTGCAGACAACTAATCTGAACAAAGTAGGCCACTCACTGCCTTGTTATGGCTTTGTTAAGAAAGCCACTAGGTGCAGAGTATTTTGCCTGCCTCTGATCATTTTTCCATACGAGATGCTAAATTTACTCTCAGACTGTTTCAGGATCATCTCAGATGCATGGTCTCATGTACTAAACTATAATAAACTCATCTTGCTAGTTCATAAAATTCTGGGGAAGTTACCTAGGAAATCAAACATCATTTGACTATGGCTTTCCAACTGTGTCAGGTTAGCTGTCATTTGTCTGTCTCTCCCACAACATAAAACCAGCCTGAACAATGCCTTGCATGGTGCGGAGATTATCATTGGGTAAAGATTAAAGGTAGTGGAGTGTCTCTAAGAAAGGGAGAATTTGTACTACAAACGTGGCCATGTATGCTCTGCCCTTCTGGGAACCACAGGAGACGATAAAGAAGCAGCTATGTCAGGAAACAGACTCTCCTACACTCTTTTATGATACTTATGTAGCCACAGATCCTAAGAGGATGATTTGTCAAGGTACAGGTAAAGGCTTTCAGGAAGGTGTCCACAATGATTACTGATGCAAAAGGTGACATCAGAGATGAAACAACACATCCCAGTGCATCTCAGTTCCTGCATCTCCAGGGTGCAGGAAAGAGATCATTGATTTCTCCTGCCTTTGTGTTTTGTTTTGTTTTTTGTTTCTGGTTATTTGACATTGGTTATCATTTAAATAAGATTTGAAGAGAAAAAATCTAAAGTGCAATACCTCAAACTCTGGTTTTAGTGTATATATCTTGCAAATACCAAAGGCGAACAGCACGACAAAGCCTGCACTCCAAATTCACACTCAGTCTCTGCGTAGGCTCCTGGCTTTATAAAAGCTTAATAAAACCACAGGAAGAACCTACATAGTTGTTTTACTTCCATATGGCTAAGCTGGGAGTGGCTCAACTTACAAATGCATTTTGTGAATCTCAGAGGCTCAAATAGCTTTTACCAAAATAATAATTTTTGAGTGGATTTAATCTGTTATTGTCCCTTCACTCAAAAGTAAATGTAACATTAGAGGGGGTCACTCCTGAGAAATTACGGTTTTCTCAAAATATATTAACCTGGTTCTTATTCAGTATTACAGCTTTGACAGGAAAAAAAAGGATGGAGAAGCTCAAAGCACTCTGGAAGCTTGATTATGTATATAGCTAAAGTGCAATAGAAACTAACATCAGCAAACATGCCCAAGTTCGTCCAGGTGAAAGTAGCCATGTGCTATGTAAAAGGAGTTAAATTAACAATATTTGGAAACTAAAATCTCCTCTATATGCACAGAAAAATTTTATCCAGGTCTCTTGTCAACTCCTTCCTAATAAATTTCAACTCCATCCTGGTGGGCTGCGTATTTTGGGGGAGAGGCTAATTCTTTCATCTGCATGCTGAGGCTGTCATTAGCAGTTTCCCAGAGATTTTGACTTGACCACCTGTTGCAGGGAGTGTTGGGCAATATTACCAGGGAGCAGCTGGATGATGGTACAAGAAGCACCAGTGACCTGAAGATAAAAAGCCTGATGGTTCTTCCCTAAACCCACCAATTTACTGAAGGACGAGCTTTTGAGGGTAGACAGATTTTTAAATGAAAATTACATTTTTGTCAGATTTGGTTTGCTCCCTCATTAGATCTGATGGCCATGTGTAAAATATAAGCCTGAGTTGCCTAAGTGGGATCTGTTAGTTTACACAGTAACTGTTGGAACCCGGAGGCAATAATATGAGTTTAACATATAAGAACAACTTACTCAGCATTCTTCAAAGGCTAGAGAGAAGGAGCAGGCAGCTGACCCCAAATGCTTTAAAAATACTCCTCCTAGCAGTAATGCACTAAACTCCAAGGGGGAAATGCTGCAAAACAGTTTCATCAAGGTCCAGTGTAATAACAGAGCAACTCAAGTTAGGGCTAATTAAATTGTTTTAGATACTAGAGGGATGGGATTTTCCAGCTGTGTGCAAGCCACAAAAACAAACTTTCCTTAGGGTGCAGATTCTTTCCTGATTCTTTAGCTGTACACAACTCAGATGCTATTCTTGCCCATGACTGCCTCATCAAATACTTGGCTTCAGAAATTCTTGTCTGGCTGCAATAGCCATGGAAGAAAGCAAGTGGGGTGAGTTAGATAAAGAACCCAGTGTCCTTGAAGCAGTTCAGTGTTTGTGGGTGAGGTGGGGAGGAGGGAGGAAATGTTCTTGGTAGCAATTTTTCTATGAGATGCTCTAACTTCTTTTGGCTTTCTTTAGCAGTATTAAGCCTGAATTTGAGATCCAGACTTTTCTCCCTTCCTCATATAATTCTTACTCATTTGTTCAATCCTTTCAACTTCAGTATTTTCAGGAGAGGCTAAAAAAGTTGGGCTCCTTTTTTAGATGCCTGGCTGGTGGCTTTATGAAAACTTTGCTACATCTCTCTTTGGAGATGACTCCCTAGAAGTAAATATAAAAATAAAGATTATTTATTAAGAGCTCACTATACCTTTTAAGAAAGGGAAAAAAAAATATCATAGAGCAATAAACTGGACAAAATCTTGAGAACTTTTGACTGTAGAAGTTATATATACAAGCACATAAACATAGGCTTTAGCTTTGGATGTTAATCACTAAGCAATACACCTGATGAGTAAGGGCAGAATAGAGGGTCAGCTGTACTTTCAAAATGATACAGAGAGTGACAAGGCTTCATTCATCATGGTAACTAAGAGCTTTGCTGTCCAGACTTGAGTTGATAAGATGTCCAAGACAGGCAGCTAGCTGTAGCTTTATTCACTTGCCAGCCCAGTCAGAGTAAAAGCAATACAATTCTGTGAAATAAGAGTGATAGTGTTTCTGGAATGAGTACGTGCTTATGATCAAGACCAACCTGATACGTTATACCTGCATTCCACAATGAAATTCTACTGCCATGATAAATTTAAATGAGGTTTGTTGAAGACATCAAGAGGGACAGAGTTGGAAGCACCAAGGCACCATGGTACAAAGTCACTGATGTAACTTTTCAACCCTACCCCACTCTATAAGTGTCTATTAAATAGACCAGTGACCTATACTAGATATGAAATGCAGAGAATTTAATCTTTGTTGTTGCAGTTGGTTTTTTGTTGCTTTTTTTTTTTTTTTCAGTTACAATGGAAAAGCCTAAATTAATAACATAGGCAAATGTCAGCAAAGAGCTGAGCAAAGAATTTACAACAAATATGTTATTATAGCTTAGTTTTTCTTGCTGCTTTTGTAACTATGCAAGTGTAAACTACTAGTCAGTGTCTATAATACTCCCCTTTGTGTTTAACCCACAGACACTATTTAACTCTTGCAGACTGGGGCTATGAAGGCTGGGTCTTTAGCTCAGCCTGGAATCACTTAAGGTGCTACTTCAGGAAGATGTTCCTGTTTCAGAATTTGGTGTGCTGATGTGCTCAACACAGAAGTATCCTGAAAATTTACATCAACTAATTGTTGAGTGCGAAGGTGCTTCTGATTCAAGTGTCCTTGTGTATAAGGCAGATTCCCTCAGGTGTTCTCTAAGGGCTGAAACTTTCTGTGACTAGAAAGGTCCCAGCTGAAGTGAATGAAGCCTTAGTGATGGTTTTATTGGAAGATTTGTACAGATAATGTGGTTATTAAATTTTCTGCTTCAGGTTATTGCCCCATTTCTGTGTATTTTATTCCTTAGACTAAAATTTCTCTGTGCAATGCATGTTTCATTCAATACAAATACTCAACCTCATGAATGCACTTTACAGTTTCCTTCTCATTCCATGACATGTGAGTTTTCCACCCCTCTCCCATTTCTATATCTGCTTCAAAATCACTGACCTTGCTCTGCAGTGCTTTCAGGAGCCCAGATGGCTCAAGAGAAGCTTCAATATGCGGCTAACTACACAGAGCTACACAGACATAGTTGTCTGTTGTTGGGTTGTGAGATTATGAAGTGATAATCATTTCCCAGATGTTGATGAAAAGCAGATGCTTGCCATAAGAGGTTTCCAGCCCAACAGCCAATGTGTAGACAGACTTAGAAGACTGAAGCACTAATGGGGAATTCCTCAGACACCCATCTGTGAATCATGTGTGTTTCAGAGATCAATCTACCTACGAAGAGGATGGGGAACCTTCTGGATGATATGAGATTAAATCTTGAGAAGAAGCCATAAAAGCTTTTACCTGTGAAGGTGAGAAAAATGTGCCAGGGCTAAGGGAAAGGAAAAAGGGACACAAAGTTCAAAGTCAGTAAGCACCAATGTCACTGGAGCTATGTGCGGGAAAATGAGATGCTGTGTGGATGCGATGAAAGGAAAACATTGATTTGAATCAGCATGTCCCCAGGCAAGGAGAATTGCTTTAATTTTGGGACCAGTTTTCCTTAGTCACCAATTAAGCCATCCTTCTCCCAGTCAGTGGAAGTGTTTTAATAGGGTCCAGCTCAACCCTGAGAACAACTTTGAAAGCTGGAAGTGTGCCATGGATACCTGCCTTGTGCAGGAGCATTTCTGTTCCCTCCCTGTAGAGAGAGAAGCCACTTGTCAGACTTCCACAAGGTCCCAAGAAATGTAAAACAAATGAGACACAGTCTTAGAGATGAATGGAAAGCCTAGAGAGCAGCAACTGTGGAAAAAATAGACCCCTTCCCTCTGCCTTCTTTTTCTATAAATGCATTAGCATGATAGTTGAAAGGCAATACAGTCCAATTTGTGTGTAAACAGTCGCTTTAGTTGCTTTTATTTCATCAGCTGAGTCCACCGTGGTAAACAAGTGACAATTGTTTTGCATTTTTAAACTGCTGTTTAATAAAACAGACATGGTGAATTTCTTGGATAAACAAAAGCACAAGTCTCCCTTGTACTTCTGTTGCTTAACTGCATGCAGCTGTTCACAGGTATTCTACATCATCAGAGTCATAGAGTTTCTCTGTTCACCTCTGACAGTAAAGTGGATTTATCTGTAAATAATTCTTTCTTGTGCCTCATTTTCTGCCAGGTCCTGGGAAGCCAATTTGAAAAAAAAAATATTTAACAATGCAGCTAAAAGGACCAGGTGCAAGACCTCATGGGCAACTGGGTAAAAAAACATATTAAAAAAAATCTCTGTATTAACATTAATGTTTTTGCTGTAAGAAATATAAATGTTAGAAGGTTCTGAAATTTAAAACTGCATATGAGTTAAATGGAACTATTTTTTTTTTTAAATGTGAACAACATTTAATTCAGGAATCCAATACTTTTCTTCATCTGTAGACTGTATCATTAACATGAGAGTCTATTCTGTGATCTCCAGCTTGTCTACACAAATATACTTGTCAAGTGTGGTAAAGAGCTACAGGTGACAAGCACATCCACAGATTCAGAAACCTGGAAACATCTTAGTTCCAATTTATTTGGGAGTTTTCTTGTGTTAACTGGACATTTATATGCTTATTAGTGTGTTATTAAACCCTGCATTTTCAGAGAAGATACACAACTAGAGATATCCCCATCTGAAAACAGTAAATAGGGTCAAAATAAAAAACACTGTGGAAATGTAGAATTAATTTTAATTGCTAAGAGATACTACTGACTTCATAAGAACTGCAAACACTGCAAAAATTATGAGAAAAGTATTCATGTTTCTGCATTACTTAACACTTACAGAAGTTAATAAGAAGTTGTTAGAACATTAAACACTGAAAGTGTTTCATGTTCCTTTGATGAGAAGCTTCAAAAGTCACACCATTTTCTCCCTGCACTGCAGAAATCTTATCACTTGTATCTTCCCTCAAACTGGTTCACTGTCCAGCAGGAACGTCTGCAGGACCTGGGGATCAGTTTTGGCTTTAAATTCCTGTAACTCATGGTTGAATCATGATGGGGGTACTGGTCAAGGGCTGGAAGATGCTACCACCTGCTCCACCGCTTGCTGCTGTTATCTTCTGATCAGCTGTTACTTTCCAGCTGACTGCTGAGTGTTGAGGGGAGCCAGCACAGAGGTAACAGTGAGTCTACAAGGCTGCAGGCTGAAAAGCCTTGCAGGATGATGTTGAGGTGATTAGGGTGGTTAATCAGAAGTGCTCTGTGATGGCAAGCTTAATGCCTAGAGTGAAATTTGTAGGAAAGTGTAGACAAAACCAAAGACATGGTAGGGCATGATAAAAAATTGCCGGCAAAACCCAGATTCTCTGTCTCATTGATGGCTCAGGGTAAGACTGGACACAGCTTGCATTTCTTTTTTTTTTCTTCCAGAGCAGGACAAAGAGGAAGTGACAGGGATGAGATTTTTGCCTGTTAAATTTAAAGGACTTCCAAAACTGTGAAGATGCCCTAACAATAGGATCAATGAAGTGGTTTGGTCCTTCTTGAGGAGTGTACAAACTCATACAGGGCTATGCACGCTTTCTGCTGCAAGAGAAATAAGGAGTGTGCTGAGAAGATTAATTGTGTCCCTGAATGCTACAGCTGCAAATAAGATTACTTTTTTTTTTCTTCTCTTTTCCCAGCAAACCCACTTACGCAACACACAGATGGAAAATTCTCCCCATTTCCCACATTAGATAATTAGGGGTTAGAATGGGATAAGCCTTATAATAGGCTTAAGGCATTTCATGCAGGACATCCATGACTCATTAGTTACATTACTGAAATACAAAATTGTTCTCTTCATACAAGTTATTTCTTAGTTGTCCATTATGTCGACATCTAAGCACTGACTTTTCAGTGTTCACGCCTTATGTAACAGGGAGTTTATAACAGTCACACAGATAAATTGAGGAAAAGCTTTACGATGTTATTGGCATGTTACACTGTGCAGGAACTATTTTCTTTGTTATAAGTAGATAAAAGACAGCAGAAGTATAACCTCCAGTGAAATCAGCCCTGCTTTGGATAGCATCTCCACAATACTTTGGCACAAGAAAAAGAAAAAAGCTTTTATTCGCATAGAAACGATGTCATGGCAAACAAAACTCCAGCTGTTCTGCTTCTTTGATATTCAAGTATTCTGAGAAATGCCTATTTTACCTGTGAAATGTATTAGGTTAATCTTATGGTCTATGCCACAATAGTAAAGCCTCATATGAAATACAGTATCAGAATGGGCCGCTGTACTTCAAGAAAGGTTTGAGTGCACATGAGAAAGTTCACACAAGACCAACAGCAGTTACCAGAGAAAACACTGCAGATGCTGTATAATGAAAGGCAATGATTGAATCTTCCAGCTACAAAGAAAAATGCATGGAAATAATTCTTCGGAGGCTAATAAACAAAACCAACAATTCTGGTTTAGGAAGTCCCGCGCCATATTAAGGTGAAGGGATATTTTGGGGAACTACCTCTGTGCTCGACCTGCACTTTTACACACCCTCTTGACCCTATGGGAATAAGAGTTAGATGGACATTTCATCTGACCCTGAATAGTTCCTGTTTTCATTTGTTGCCATTGTATGAAATAATACTTTGTGATAACAATTGTACTTTAAAAAGTCATTGTGTCACCTGTCAGTGAGGCAGCTAAGAAATCAGTCTACTAAAATGAGTGGTTTGTGATCACCAGACTTATTTTCCCTTCATTCCAAGGACTCTGAGGAGACCTGTACATTTTTATTTTCCTTTTTTGGAAAAGGATCTTCAGGGCTGTTTGCTGATACACAGGGTGCCTAAGCTTTCCAGGTACAGGCATGTATTCTGGAATGGAGAATTTCCTTTTTAATGTTCTGGACATTACAGTTTGACTGCAATGTACAGTTCAATGTGTTCTTGGATACACATGTCTCTCTTTCTGTCACACTTCAGAAGGAGTTGGGGCTTCTTTCAGTCAACCAAACAGCCTGATAGAAAAATGTTTTGACTATTTGTAAATGTTTGCCTTATATGCTTCATATGATTCTCTCCAGACATTTTCTTAAAAGGGACATGAAAGTAATGGACTCAGTGTTCTGACATCTTTTATATACCTGCAAGGATTGGAATTTCCTATTCTTATTCACTTGTCTTTACTTTAATGTTACAATTCTTCTCTGGATAAACTCAGTAATTGCAGTCCCTTTCTCGCAGCATATGTCTAAAATAATAGTGCTACTCTTTCAGAGTACGGGCTGAAAGCACATTGGAGCTGCTTGCAGTAGTTTTTAAGAAATGCCCTCCAGTGTTTATTATAGTCATGTTCTGCTTGAATGGCTTCCTGCTCCTGAAAGAGCTGGTTGAACTTTTCATGTACAAACATCACTGCAAGACATTTCTTTCAATTTGGGTCTACCTTTATTCTATCCATGTTAGTGTCACTGAGGCAAAAACTGGAGGCTGTCCCTTTCATAGGAAGATGTCTCCTCTCTTGCCCCTGAGTTGTGATTTTTATCTTTACCTTTTCATTCACATCGTAAGTATTTTTGAATAGGTCACTAGTTCTCTGACATATGGGATAAGTGCATCACATTGAAGAAACTATTGTTTTTTCATTCTTTGGTCAATCAATTCCTCAGAGTTTACAAATATCTGCAATTTATGGAAGGTATTTTGAGGTTTTGAGATTTGTTATAGTGTTTCTGAATTGATTTATTATCTTCATTTAGGCTTTGTAGTGATTTTGCCTTTCTAAGACCCGTATCCAAATATTTAAAAAATTAATCAAAATTTCATATTCATCCAGTTCTAGACACACTGTCCATACTCTTTCTAGATGTCTGCAGGATCTGTCATCCCACTCTTACCCCTCTGTCTCCCATCTGGGCTGCCATCAGTTGTTTTGCTGATCCGTTCAGGTTTTGCCTTGCTGACTGCATGCTCCCTCTTCCAGCGGCCACATGCTGCTGTTGCCATGCTCACCTGACTGCTGTGCCCATGCAGCAAGGATGCAACTACCAATCATCAGTTGTCAGTGTCCTTTTCCAGGTGAAACACTTGGAAATATTTTTGCCTTTGTGTGTTCGCAACAGTGCTTACATTTTATCTTGCATTTTATTTGTCTCCTATCTTTGTACTTCTGCATTTGCTTTTGTAATAGTTTAATATATCTTTCTTACAATTTCCATATTTACTTAATGTCCTGGTTTGAGTTAGAACAGCACTAATTCTGATCAGTGATATTACTTTTCAGTTTGGTCACTTCTAACGAACTGCACTGTCTGAAACTGACAGATTTTCGGACAGTGTCTGCTTCTAGCAGTGACGATGCTTGATGCTTATAGTGACTACCAAGGACTGGTGTGCAGATGCTCATACTTGCTCCTATGCAGACCAAGGACACTGCTGGATCTTGTGTACCACGTTGAGGGGTGCAGAAAGTAAAAAGCTGCACCTGCAGCAGATGGGATAGGTGACCCCAAACTGACCATTCAGGGATTCCATCCTGTATATGTCATACTCAGCATAAAGCTGAGGGATCACAAGGGTCAAGCTCTCTTCCTCAATGGCCAGCATCTGAGAAGGATTCTGTCTGTTCTGCCTTCAATCCCAATCTGTGTGTTCCTGAATCCAGTTCCAGAATCCACTTTTTGAATCTGGTTCCCATCTGCTGCTGAGTCCAGTCTGGGACTTTCCCAGTGCCTGCTCCACAGCATCAGTGGTGAAAGTGACATCAGGTGGGTTGACTTTGATACTGTTTTTGTATATATTTGTATATATTCCATTTATTATTAATATTGTTTTCATTAAAGCTGGTTTAGTTTTCCAGTTCATGTCTTTCTCCCTTATTCCTTTTCCCTTTGAGAAGGGAAAGGGATTAATAGAGAGCATCATTTGTCTAGTGGCTGGCCCAGGCCCTAACCCTTGACATATATATTATTTGATGGTCTGCTTCAGTGCCTGACTCTTACACTCTACATTTGATTTTGAGCTTATCTACTTGCTCTGCATGTAGCTCTTGGTTGATTTATTATGGGCTGTCAGACCATTCCTATTGAAGCTCCTTCATATTCCATGGCTATGATTAATCTATCACATTGGTTTACATTTTAAGATCTGATTATTAGTCAGCCATTTTGCACAGGTTGACAATATACTTATTCTGTACTTTTCCTATGGAGCCGTAAGTATAGTCTTTAAATAGGTATAATTTGTCTGGACTGAAAATAGTTTTGGACTATTGCTAGGATTTTACATAGCTACTTCTGGTTTATTTTCCAGATGGCCAAGGTCTGCCGAAGCATAAGACAGCTTTCTTTATCACTACTAATAACAGAGCTATTCTTGCTTTGTTCAATTTCTATCTTCATTCAGATTTCATCATTTCCCTTTTGTGGTGTGAAAATTTCCATTTTCAAAATACTTCCCTTTCATAGCTAGATGCTTGTAGATGGGGTTTTAATACAGCACTATCATCTTTTGACTAATATTTGTTGTTTTCTTTTATTTTTATATATTTGCTTATAGATAAATGGTTGAGGGGAGTCAAGTTTGTCCTGTTAGTACTTGCTCTTACCAGCAGGAGCTGCCTTTAGATATTAATTTTATTCTTAAGCTGTTAAAAATTAGGACAACATTAAGGTTCTACTCCTCCTTTCATATATAGTACTCATTTAAATTCAAGATTTACTGGAGAGAAATATTTTCATTTCCAAACTTTATCTTAATCATTAAAATAATATTATACAATAAAAATAAAGTTGTAAGGGTGCTATCTTTTATAATTTAGTTATATTAGATTCAGCTTTAATTGGTGACATCATGGTGTCAGACATGACTTTTCCAAGACTACCTCTCTCTATCTCATGTTCAGTGGCCATACTTCCTTGCCTAATATTTCACTCTCTTCCCTCTGTTTCTCCCCCTGAGAATATTTCTAGTCAATTCCAGACTGGCCATCATATCTTTCCTCTCTCTCCCAACACCTCTCTTTCTCTCTTCTGAGTGTTGGAGATGCTAAAACTGATCAGAAATTATAATTGCAGAGTGCAGGAAAGAGAGGCAAGAAGAAACATCTTTCTGATTTTAGTAGATGGGGATATGGAGAAGGAAACTGCTATCACTTGAAGATTATAGCTTGTCAGATAAACTTCAATACTCAAAAAAACATGCTCATTTTAATAATTGATTTTGAATAGCAATGATTTCCACCAAACCCCAAATTGTCCAATTACATGTTCCATTACTACTGTCTAACACAGCCTTTCCAGACTTGCAATGTCATTCTGCCCTTTCATTAGCATTTATAGTAGCACAACTCATTAGCCTGAAGTCCACTTCTTCTCTTTTGCAGATCATTCTTATGGATTCTTCATACAAGGCTAGCAGTTATCTGTATTTCTTATTTATATCAGTCTCTTCTGAAATACATAATAACCTATGGTAAACTATAGTCCACTAATTCTACTGACTCAAGGCAGGGAGCATTTAGAACAAACAAAAAAAAAAAAAAAAAAAAAAAAAAGGAGTGAGAAAAAGTTGTCTTAAAATCTTTTATTACTCAAACTAATTCTTGCATAGATGACAACTCTGACAAGTTAATTTTTGTTTATTTTAATTGGAGTTTTATGTTATACAGGCACCTATGATTAATCTGTCACCCTGGACACATAGATTATATAAATTTAAAATTTAGAGCACTCACTTTAAATATAATTTCATCAAACTTCTCTAAGATTTTCTGCAGCAAAAAAAAGCACAGCATATTTTTTTACAGCTATTTCTAATATACATCCCTATTAATAGGGAACACTACAAAAATAAATTGAAGGCATGCTGAGCTATAAGACAACATTTAGATGACAAGAAATTGATTTTCTATAAAGCTGAGGGATTTAATAAAAAAAGTAAATAAAATCTTCATGGAACAATTTGCAAATGAAATATGTGAAATTGGATGTCTTTAAGTCACACATCGATTTTATTTTCATAAACACATTTGCTTGTCGATACTGTAAGTGATCATTGCTCAGTCTTCTTGAAAATATCAAACAGGGAAAGACAATTATAGCAACAACATCATTAGAGCTAGATCTCCTAGAAGGTAGGAGCTGAGTCTGCTTTTCTGTTGAACTGTTGGAGTTCATGTCACCCATGAAATACGGATGCAACCTATTCTGTCCAATAGGCACCAACATGGGATTGATTTGGGAGCCTTGTGCTGCTGGACTTTGGAGGATGAGGCTTCCTGTGTGTCCTCAGGTTCAGAAGAATGGGACAACCACCTTCTGTCAACTCAACACATGCTCCTAACAGGAAGGCAGAATTGTCATGGTTGGAAAAGACCTCTAAGATCACCATGTCTAACTGTTAAAAAAACCCCAACAAACAACAAAACAAAAAAACCCAAACCCACACATCTGAAACAAAGAAACTAACAAGCCCAACAAAAAAACCAAAACCAAACCCAAAACAACCAACCAAACAAAACCACTAAACTAAACAAAAATTACCAAACAAAACAGTGCAAAAAAACGCGCAAACCAACACAAAACCCCCACCTCTACATCCTATTAGAGCATGTCCTGAAGTGCCTCATCTACAGGGATGGTGACTCCACCACCTCCTTGGGCAGCCTGTTCTAGCATCTGACTACTCGTTCAGTAAATAAATTCTTCCTAATACCAAATCTAAAACTCCTCTGGTGCAACTTCAGGCCATTTCCTCCTCATTTCCCTGGTCCTCCAGTTCCAGAGCCTCCTATCTATTGTGTAGAAGTAACTGTGAAGGCAGGGGAATCCTGAATGGGAATGCGCCTGCTGCCCCGAGCAGGACCTGTTTCCATTTCCCCCCCTCTTAGGTCCCCTCCTTCTGCCCGGTGGCAAGAGGGGAGGGGACCCTCTGCTTCTGGTGAAGCCTCCAGCTGCTGCTTGGCCTCAGGATGTGGCCCCGCCGATCGCTCTCTCTCTCACACTCCCTGATACTTCATTGCTCCACTTCCTCCCTCCGCTCTGCCCCCAGGCGGAGCAGATCCCTCAGCCGTCACCCGCACAGGGGGTGTCTCTGCTCCCTCGAGTACGAGCGACAGGCTCAGACACTGCGTGCAGCCCGGGGCCTGACCGGCTGTGTGCCTCCGGGGCAGCTTCGGCTGGGCCGCCACATTCTTTCCGGCCATGGCTTTGTCGGCTGAGTTTTCTTCTGGGAAGGGCTGACTTCCAGCTGACCAGCCTCCCTCCCTCCACCTCCCTCCCTGCCCGCCGCGTCAACCGCCGCGCCGCGCGCTACTGTCCGCGCTGCCCGGGGCCGCTCGTTCCCGGCAGCGGTGAGGCCGTTGCTTTGGTAGGGCCCCGCTGTTGCCTGTGGCTCTCGCCAGGTGCTGCTGCCCCGCCGGGCCTCCCCCCGCTCCCCTGGCGTTTCCCTGCCAGAGGGAAACCTTCCGGAGACAGACAGCGGAACGGGAGCCCCCGTTAGCCGAGACCTGCCGCTGCGACCCGGAGCGGCTCGGCCCCGGAGCGGCTCTAATCGGCGATTTCTGGCATAAACCGTACCGGAAGCACACCAAGAGGAGAACTGAGCGGGGACAATTTCTTCCTTGCTCCCTCTGTCTTTTTTGTTGAGAGTAAACCGTAACGAGAAGTACTTACTTTTGAAATGGCTGTTGTGACCAATATTGAACCGTCCTCCAGGATAAAATTCATTTTTTTTCAAAGTTTGGTATGAACTGAGCGCAGTTGATCAATTTTTTTTGGTAAGAGATGTTGAGATTCACTTATTAAAAGAAAAGAACATAATCCCGGCCCAGATTTTCAAAACAGATCCATTAAACAATTAACATTAATTTCAACCTTATATTGCAATCAGATTGCATCTATTATCTTAAGCAGTAACACTGCCTTGAAGAATGTGAAGCAGGCAACACATCAGTGTGGAACAGACATGGATATGTATTTCTTTAGTAACTCTAGTAGCAAAGTAATTTGCAGCACTCTAGGTAAATGGTATGCAGGGCAGATGAGAATGAATCCTTTTCTCCTGTAAATGTAGTATTTTCTGCCTAGATTTATTCTAGTACAAGGCACAACGTGAACATGGATCAGTCCAAGATTTAAAATAAAAAATTCACAACCATGAAGTTAGTGTTTTCTTGTCCAGCAGCTCTACAAATAGGACTTAAATCCCTTCATAACACATATTTTTTCAGTTTCTAACTTCATTCTCAGAAAACCTTGATAAAATGTCTCTTAAAGCTCAAATACCTTAAAGCTTCTTTAGGTTCTTGTTAGCTGGCTTTCACTGCTTTATGCAGTTGAGTTCCTGGTGAGGGAGGGATATAGCTTTGTAAGAGGTAGAAGCTAGCTTTTTCAAGCAGCTTTATTGCTTTTCTGATTATACTGTCATCTGGAGAAAAATTGTAACTGTATCATTAATCAGATCATAAGTTAAATTGCAAACCAAATGTTCATTAAACTTTGTTATCATTCTGCAGTTGTATAGTCTTTGTGTTTCTGTAACCCACACTTTCTTACATCTTCTAATAATTTCATCAGTCGCATTTCATAATAAGAAATATACCGAGATGTAAATCTATAGATTTACTTTGATCAGAAGTTGCAACTGTGGATTGCCAGAAACTTCTTGAAAAAAAAGATCCATCTTTATACTCCACACTAGGTGCAGAAGAGTGGAAAATCAAATCACTAACAACAGTTTTATTAATTTTAATGTGATACAGTCAAATTTATTATTCTAATTTGAAATCATTACAGTGATTCCTTCTGAATTCCCTCTGAATGTTCTTCTTCATAAGACTTACTAACAAATGTGCCAAGCTCTTTCATTAGCACAAATTAGAGCAAACGCAAGGTTTTGTACTTCAATAAATTTTCATGGATGCATGAAATTGCATGGCCAATAATTGTAGCTTGCTGAGTTATTTCAGCGATTATACCACGTGCAGAGGAAATTAAAATAAAACATTGCAAACTGTAAACTTGACAGTTTTCTACAAAGCAAGATCCTGCTATGCTCACAGGAGGGTCCTCAAGAGAAAAACCTTGGGTTTTTTTTTTTTTTGGTGTGTTTTTTATCTTTTCTTTTCTTTTCTTTTCTTTTCTTTTCTTTTCTTTTCTTTTCTTTTCTTTTCTTTTCTTTTTTTTTCTTTTC
>WTSP01019270.1:43793-55226 GCA_025331215.1 Actenoides lindsayi | reverse complement strand
CCGCGCTGCCCTCCTCCTCCTCCTTCCTCCCGTCCCGGCGGGGCCGCCCACACCCCCCGCAGCCCTGCTCCCGCCCCGTCGCGGGGCACATTCCCCTTCTCGGCCGCCTGCCCCGGGTTCTCCGGCTCCCCTCAGCGTCTGCCCGACCCCGGGGTTGGGGGAAGCCCTTGACGGGGTCGCCTCAGCGAGCGGCGGGGCCGCCGGGGACAGGTGCCGGGGGTTCTCCGCTGGGAAAGACCCCGGTCGCTCACCCCGGGTACCTCAGGCCTGTGGGGAACTGTCTTCCCTCTCCTTTAGGGACAGCTCCCCTTCCTCCTAAGGTGATTTGCGCACCCCCCGGGGATGTTTCCTCTGCTACCGGCGTCCTTAGGCCTCTGCTGTACCAAAGAAAACCCTGTAAAATGGAATAAAGAGCGACACCTGATGCTGTTCTGAGTGCAAGGGGCAACCTGTAGTTCAGCCAGCTGAAGGAAAGCACAGACTTTGAGAGGAAATTACTTTTTGCATTTACATTCTGCCCGCTCTTTTGGATGATAAGCAGAAACACTGATTATTCAGAAGTCCCCGGCTTGCATTGGCATCGGATTTGTTGGCCAGGCAAGTGGTGAAAATCTAGGAAATTAGCGAGCGGGCTGAGAGGAAGCGCTGGTGCTGTGGGGCCCTTTGCGCTGCTTTGTGGCTGGTGGGGGCCAGGGCAGGGGTGGCACTGGAGACAACAGTGCTAATTCCTGTGCTTTTACTATAAGCCATGAATAGGTTCGGCTTCCGGGGTTCTTATTTAGGTAGCTCCCTGTAATTCTCAGGCTTCAAACCAGCAAAATGCCAGACCAGGTGAGGTCTAAAAGTGTTCGAGCTCTGTTAGCGCTGTGTCCAAACTATGAATTGCTCCCAAAGGAGAAACCTTCCTGGTTTTGTATCACGCCTTTCTTTGTGACAGATCACAACTGGTTCCACACAACGAACAAGGACTATTTCAGGCAAAAAACCCAATCCCCCAAAACCACAACCTACAGCATTTTTTTGGGGGGTTATAATTTCTTTTTCTGGTTCATCACACAACTTTGTGAAGTCTTAGCACAGTTAAGAGGGTCATGAAGTAATAAAGAAGATGATGCTTCTGCCAATAAAGGAAAAGAAAAAAAAAAACAACAACAAAAAGCCCAACCATTAAATCATAGTTTTAAAGGAGGATCTGCTAGGAAGGAAACCTTTGTACATTGCCATAGGTAATATGCAGTGCAGGTAGAACTGGCACTCACCTGTCTGCATTTGATCATTTAGGCACATCCTGTAGTTGCTGAAATGGATCTAAAGGGAGAGAGGGGTAAGTGCTTCCAATGTCCTGATAACACCCTCACTGGGTTAGTAGGGCTGGAGATCTGTGTTAAGTAAGACTACTCAAGAAACATTGGTACAGAGAGAAGAGATTGTCTTTTATTTCAGACATGGACTCATTTGGCTCCATTTATCCATCCTGTGTTGTTTCCTATGTAACCTTTTTGGTTCTTTGCTACCTCACTAAATCCTTCTGTTCCTGTTTTGGTCTGTTGAAGTCTTCCCCTGAGGGGCTGTGAGCCATGCTGGTTAGTATGAGAGCTGTGCTGGTTAGAGTGAGAGCTGTGCTGGTCAATGTGTGAGGAGATCTTTGTGTTGCAGAGGTCAGGCTGTAGAAGATCATGGTACCTAAAACCTAACGAGGCCCTTTCTTGTTTTCATTTAGGTCACTGTTAGAAACCTAATGGAACCAAGGCACCAGTGAAACAAACACCAACACTGCATCTTTGCTCAGTGAGATCCACGTTACCAGAAGATGTGAAGTGTATTTTTGTAGAGGTTTAGATTTGCCAAACAATAGATTTAGCTTAGACTAAATTGATGCTTGCTAGGATTTCCTCTGAATCATCAAGGCTGAGAAGGATGGAAAGCACCCCATCCTCAGACTGCTCTGAAAGGAAGAAATATTTTAGCAATAAAGCGTGTGATTGATCTGAGACTCTGGGAGATTAAGCTCTTGTTTGGGGCAGGAACGGCAGCGAGCGGCAGGCTGGAGCTGCGTGACGGCTGGAAGAGCATTGCCAGCTCAAACACGAGCACTAGAGCCTGGCACAGAGACACCAGGCTGTGTCTGCACTGTCAGCCAACCTCACAGCAGAGCCTGTGCTCATTAAGCTGGAACTCATTTATATTGAGCGCTGGCTTGTGTGTGAGCAGGCAAAGGCTTAAGCTAAGCTCTGTGGAGCTGGAGCAGTCGTGAGGGGAGGGATTTAAACCCGAGCACAGCACCAATCTCTCCTTGGTGCAGCCTGCAGCTCGGTTGGTGAGGACAGGAAACGTGTGGGTGAACTCTGGGTGTTAGGAAGACAAACCCCAGGGAAATTTCAAATGGATGCAAATCTTTAAAATTAGGAATTCTGTCTAGTTAGCACTCGCTGGAGATTTTTATCATGTACAATGACCTGTTTTTCCCAGTGGACAGTGTGCCCATATATAATTAAGATATGGTGAAAGTTTATTGTATAAGTGTGCTGGAATTTTGGTTTGGCTTTGCAATAAAGGAATCACCCTGAGTCATGGTTACTAAATGGAGTCATGGAGGATACAGGTCTCTTCTGCAGAGTGAATGCAAATGTAAGGAACTGAAATTAATTTCTTCCCTAGTCCAGGCAAAAGCAGCCACATCATAAATAAGGCTGTGCCTTGATGACACGAAGCCTTTGCCGTCTTACTGGTTCCTACCAGCTCCTCGTTCCTGCCCTTGCACCACAAAACACCAACCCTTAGCTGTGTCTGCAGCTCTTGGTGTGGCTGAGCGGTGAGCGAGGTCAGGATGCTGATCCCTCTGGAAAACAAACCAGGTGAAAATCTCTAAAAATAGATTTCATTTAAAAGAGGTAAACATATTTAAAACAGATGGGTCTATTTCGTAAGCTGGATAGATCAGCTCCCCGGTCTAGTTTATAATTCAGAGGAGATGGATGGGTGAGATTCTGCCCTGCTAGTGCAGAAGCAAGCAGTTAGAAGAGCAAAGTGGCTAAATATGAAACTGATCCTGGTGAGGAAGGATCCTAAACCACAGCTGAACATCCCACCTGCAGAGCATAAATGGATTGCTCCACTGGGTTGTTGTGTGAGCAGTTCATGTGATGTTTAAATCCACATGGCAGCTCCTGCAGTTTCAAATGTAAACATTTTGCCTGAAAAGCATCACAACATTTGGGAGAGAAATAGTTTCTCAGCTGACACTCAAATTCTAACTTTGATTAACCTTATGTCCATGAGAAACTCAGTCTGCTGTCTCTTCACTGTCACCCCTCGCACACCCTACAGTCTGTTGGTCCTCACTCCCTGTTGGTTTTAAAACACCAAAGTTCTTCTGCAGAACTTGAGGGCTTTTTATTGACTAGCAGTCCTGCTAAATTACTTGTGTAGCTTTTGGCAACAAAGAAAGTGCTCTATGAAAAAATATAGCAATCTCAGTTCCAGCTTCTGTCTGCTCTCACTGCTGATTATTTCCTGCATGTGTGATGGTGTAATTTGTACAGTAACCACTGTGATGCTGTGTGGAGAAAGACTGTGGGTCACATAGCTGTGCAGTGCATATGGCAGGGTTAAAACAAGACTTTCTGGCAAACACAATCAGATATATCAATTAAATAGACTTACATGCTTACAGCCTGCTAATCATTTTTTTATTATTATTTCACATGAAGATTTAGAAACTACTTTTTTTTAAATCTGAAAAATAAAATATAAAATCAATAAGCAAACAATAGGAACGATAACAGCAGGGAAACTGAATGAGGAAGCCAAATCACACCATGCAAAGGTTTGTGGCTTAGTTTAATGCCATTAACGTTACATAAAACTGGGTAACTGTGCGTGTTTCTGTCGTCCTCTTGTGGGAAGGTGCAAAGAATAAATGACTGCACAGTATTAATTTGGGACTCAGTTTTGATGT
Organism: Actenoides lindsayi; assembly: GCA_025331215.1. Taxonomy (NCBI): domain Eukaryota; kingdom Metazoa; phylum Chordata; class Aves; order Coraciiformes; family Alcedinidae; genus Actenoides; species Actenoides lindsayi. Next base: position 51,268 of record WTSP01019270.1, on the reverse strand, counting down.
TTCATCACAAACAAACCTAAATTCCCAACCCACGCACAAGAATGTAAACACAATTAAAAAACAAATCCCACAAACAAGGAGCGAGAGTCATCCCAGGAATTTATGATTAAATGGCCTGGAATCTCCCTTTTGTGGAAAGCAGAGCCCTGGAAGTGCACGTGCATGAAGGCACAGGGGATTCTGGTAAATCCAAGGCCCTAAGCACATTGTTTGGATTCATTCCCCCAGATTCTGCGGGGCTTTTGTTCCTTTGGCAGTATGTTGTTACCTTTGCTGCAAATTACTGCTCCATATGCCCAGCATACTGCATTTATATGAAGTAGTCAGAGACCCAGTATTTGAAATTTATAAATGGGAGCAAACAGAATATTAAGACATAAAACCTAAGACATAAAACATAAGACATAAAGCATAAGACATAAAGCATAAGTATCTTATATGTGTTAGTAATGACTTAGGACCATTTTATATTACCTTTCCTTCTGGTGTTTTATTAACAGCGGTCAGTTATTAACAGTGTTGGAGTACTCTATTTGATGGATCTGTAGAGTGTTTCCATTAGAACTAAACAGATTGATTCTCTGCTTGTAAGAAAGTGTGTGTTGGCAGATATCAAGAGGGCATCTGGGTTTTCTTAGGAGGGGAATAACCCATCTGGCTTTTTACGGTGGAGCAGATACAGTAATATAAATTAAAAAGCAGTCCATGAAGCAAATCCCTTTCCTGATTTGCTGTCGTGAATAATATTGATGGCTAGTTCATATTTTTTGAAATGATCCTGTTGAAATGTTGCAGCTGCTTTGTAACCAACACGGGTTCCTTTCCGTCGCCATGCTTCCGTTGCAGTGTCTGAAATGAGACTGCAGAAATACAACACCACTCAAGAAAGATATTGTAGCAATAGGTAAAATGACATTTCATTAGGCCAATTTCAGATTATTAATTTTCTGTTGTTATTTTTACAGGGTTGGATTTGACCTTTTGAGAGATGCTGGCCTCAAATGCCTTGACTCTCCGCCTATATTAACTTCCTGAAGAAAGAGATGAGGTACCATCAAGTTTCTAGAAATTATTTTTATAGAGCAAGTATACTGTTCATTTAACTTTATAGCCCATAATTGCAACACTGTTCTCTTAGTTAGCACTGATAACAGATACTAAGTAGACTTGATCCAATTCAGGAATATTACCTGTATGATTTTGCACCAGGGAGGTGCTGCTGCTCTCTGATGCAGAGTATCAACTAAGCAATCTGTTTCGGCAGGGTTGAGATTTTCACCTCTAGCCCCTTTTGTTCTGTTAACTGTTTAAAACCAAACGCTGACTTTCTGCCGTCTGTGTTTATTGACACTGCTTCTTGGAGAGCTGGGTCAGAGGAAAAGGCTGCATCTGTCAAGGGGTATTATCCTGTCCCTAACAGGAAACTCTTCCCCTTCAAGTCCCAAGTGAGACTGCAGAAGCTTGCTGCAGTCTTCCGGGAGAAGCAGGAGTCACAGGAAGCCTGCAGCACTACTCCTAGTGTCCCTCAACTCCCTGACACAAGGGTTGAGTAGCAGCAGCAATGAGTATGTCTGGGGGATGAAATACAGAGTACAGTGTGGTATTTCTGGAGTACATTCAGGTCTGGTTCATTAGTTATTTCAAGATAATAGACAGAGCACCTTTATTTCTCCAGCCTAAGCATAAAATACTCGGGGGGCTATGAGTTTGGGGGTTTTAATCCCCCTTCGTTTTGAATTATCAGCCACTGGGTCCTCTCAGCATAGCCACAGGGCCAGTCCCCTTCCAGTCTTAACGAGGTGTACACCCTGCTTCAGCAAAGTTACTTTTAGGACAAAGACTGTTTGTATTCTGCTTGGCCATACAATGTCCTTTGCTAGGAAGACATCTACATTCAGAAAACTAAACCAGAGCTCCCCTTGGTTCATGCCACCACAACATCTTTCAAATATTTCTCAGGAGCAGTATCTTTTCAGTTGTATTTCCTCCAGCTGTACAGATGGAACCTACACCTGGATTCAGGCAATTGCTGCACGTGTCAAAATAGCCGTCATCAGTGGGACACTGTACTTTGATAGCTATGCAAAGAATGTTAAAGAATCAAAACGAAGATCCCTAAACTCATAAAAAGTGGCAGATGCCATTCATCAGTTCTCTCCCAACAGCTTGCTGCAAGCAGCTCAGCACAGCGGGTGCCCAAGTGATTTCAGTGTGTATGTAGAAAATACCTCCGCAGGGATTGCTGCGTTGCTGCCTGATTTACACCCACTTCTGGCATGGGAGACAAGGCCCAGTGTCCAACTCTTTAATGGTCTACAGCATCGTCCTACAAGGGTGTGAAGAAGCACCTCAATATCAGGGTGTTAGAGAGGCAAAATGTACCGAGACACCGTGGAATTTTTCTCCCCAGGGTTTTTAGTCACTGTAATTGCCCTGGAATACATTTGGTATTTACAACAATCAATGTTTAATAACAGCAGTATACACCCAAAAGGATTCACAAGATGAATGTGGGATGGCTGCAAGTCTCATCAAGATCTAACACAGACCTGTCCCTGTACTAGTTAAACATCCTTGTTCTTCAAACTTCAGGCAAAGTGACATCTTTCTAGCCAGACTGTTCAGTCTACACCAAGAAAAAGACATGGCCTGAGGAAAAAACAAGATCCATCCAAAGTAATTGCTATGTGCTGCAGCTGGAGCTCTGCTTCCAGAAAATAGCTAAATATAAACATTCTGAACTGAATGGGTGGGAAGCCAAGACTGCCTTGCAGCAAAGATACCCACTAAATAGGATTATCCATTAACAAGCTAATCCACCAGAATCCATTCAGCCACAGTACTGAGAAAGAGAGCAGAGAAATAAGGAATATAGCTGCTTAATCATACCATTATTCAGTTTTTTTCTGAAAATGCCATTGTGGCATCTGGGATGAGTTATTTCTCGCATTCCTAGACCAAGCTACTCCACATCCAAATCATGAGGTTACATTTTTGTAGCTGACACTTTGGAACTCTGCGGACCGTCCCAGGGGACCTGCAGCTCTCACTGTGTTCTTCTGCTTGTTGCAGTGCCACTGGAAATAGTGTGAAGGGGAGAGCTTATGGGCAGCACACACAATTTCAGTGGCTGTGTCCCAGATGGTAGCTTGGAAAGGACACTGCAAACCCTGTGATAGTGCTTCCCATCATCTTTGTACCTGCAGATCACTAGAATAGAAATCTGAAGTGTCACAACAACCATACAGCTGTGAAAAACCTTTCCTAGGAATACTTTTTTAAAAATCATTCTCCCACAACTTGAGATTGTGACCAGGTTGGTTTTTGGCAGACCCAGCTGTGAAGTCCTACAGCCTTCTGTAATATGTACCTTAGACTTTTTTTTTGCTTTGCTTTTCTTTTTTTCTTCTGGAGAAAGATAATTGTGCAGAGTTGCCACCTTAAATTTTGGACCAGATGCCTCAGGTTTTCTGAGAGTTTTCATGGGTGCAGTACAGAAGTTTCTTGACCATAATGATGACTCTCTGCAGCCATCCAAGTCCTCTGTTGTGCTGAGTTCTGATGTAGGGGATGGTGATAAATCCAGAAAAACAAAAGGTACCTCCATTTGACACGGAATATTCCAGTGTTAATTCTCTTCCAGACAGTCCTCTTCCTGAACACTCAAGTCATCATCTGTGGAAACCAAGCCTTTTGTGTTCCTGTACAGAAGAATAGTGACTGGTATTTTATGGGCTCATCTTTCAAACAGCGTAAGGTGCCCTGAGGGACTGTTCTGACCAGTTTTAGCTGCCTGCCTTGAATTTAAGCTATGCATGATTTAGGAAGAAGGACCTTGTTAAATACATTCCAGTGGTGAGTTAACATAAGAAAACAAATATCTTCTATAGAATGTTAGCAAAAGTGCTACTAAGTCAGGGTTTGTTTTTTTTACTATGAATAATTTGCTTGACTCACGTTATTAAGACTCTGCAGTCTGAACATAATAAAGGAGTTCTGAGCAAGGTGTGACTCCCTCCAGCTCAATCATCCCGACTTGGGTGAGCTTCAAAATACTGAAAGAAGTAAAAATATTTTTACCAGACAAATGAAGGAATCTGGCTTTGATATGAAACAGTTGCTTGAAGAAATAGGATATGTCTGTGACTGCAGCTAGATATTTTAAATAGACCTTCACTGGAAGAGCTTTCATTCGTGTTTTGACCACTATGCTTCTACGATGGACCTAACTCTGAAAGGAGACTGTTCTATGCCAGTTGGTGATATCTGTCATTCTCTCCTGAATTAGATGTGTTAGTAATACAAACCTTGCTGCCTGTACTCATGAAATACCTTTAATAATCCTTTTAATTAAAATTGAGATGTCAGGTGAAACGGAAGGCAGATCTCTCATCTAATATTCACTGAAGTACATACCTCGGGCTCAAATTAAAACTGTTCTTCTGCTCATAGCCCACTTGAACTGTATTTAAGAACCAGCTGCTCTGGGAATATTGTCTCCTATATACCCTAGTGTGTTTTCTGACACAAAGGGAATTGGTATTAGAGCTATTCAATTTTCAGGACCAGAAACCAGCGCTCACTTCCACTGCTGTCCTTTTTACATTTCACAGAAGGTTTAATGGTCAATGTAATGATCCCTGTATATTAAAAAAACTAAACAAACAAACAAAAGCCAAACCCATAAATGCTGCATCCCTGCTTGAGTGAGAGACATCCAAATTATTTGCCTGTATACCAGCGTTTAGCTGGTTACAAAGAATTTCTTCAGCTGTAGGACTGAAATATATCACAGAATGGCTTAGGCTGGGAGGAACCTTAGAGCTCATCTAATCCAGCCTCCCCACCATGGGCAGGGATGCCTCTCAACTAGACCAGGTTGCTCAAGGCCTCATCCAACCTTGAACACCTCCAGGGAGGGGGCATCCACAACCCTTCTGGACAATCTATTCCAGAGTCTCACCACCCTCATACTGAAGAACTTTTTCTCTAAGATCGAATCTAAATCTACTTTCCCTCAATTTAAAACCATTTCCCCTCATCCTATCGCTGGATGCTCTTGTGAAGAGTCCCTTTCCAGCCTTCCTATGGAAAAAAAAAAAAGAATTATCTCAAAAAATGAATTACCAGAATTAATACTTTCAACTGGCTGCTCCATCTCATGCATACAGCAAATTCTGTCCTGAGGAAGATGCTTTTCTTTCGGTTTTGCAGCTCACATGACATCTTTTGATTTCTGGTCTAACTACATTCCTCCCCTTCTGTGGAAGCTCCCCTCTGCTGATGAGTCCACTAGCAAGTCTGCCTTCTTTCCTTGTCCCTTCTTAATGTCTTTTCACCTAATCATCAAAAAGCATTTTGCAGATATTAATTTGCAGATTCTCCTCCTGGCAGTCTCCCAGTTTACAAGGCACATTACCTATTTGGAAATGGAGCCATGGAGAGGTTTAGTCGCTGTAGCACCACAGAGAGAGCCTGTGCTAAACAGAACTCCACCGGCTGCTTTTATTCTTCTTTACATCAGCTTGTATTTTTCTTTCTTCTTTTGATGATTGTGAAGGTTGATCCAGCAGTCGTCTTGCTCTCTACAAAAAGGGAGGCTTCCTGAATCGTTTGGGTTGCTGCTGGGGAGAGGAAGGCTTACCTGTGGAATTTGTTGAAGAGTTTGCCAGATAAGGCCCCGAGTCAAAGACAGGCATGCTATATTTATCTCTGATATGATTCTAAGTTGCAGTAGTGATGTTACAGTAGCAGTTAAGTTGGTGCTCAGGGTTCAAAACAAGGTAAAAGGCAACAAGGTACTTAGTAATTTTGCATTAGTAAATATTGGTTATGGAATGTCACTTCTTCAAAGGCTGTCTTGTAAATACATCATAAGGAAACTCCTTTTTCCAGGGATTCTGGGTGTCAAGATGTTGCTTCCATGTATCTTCGCTCAGAGCACTGTGTATCTACCGTGTTTTTGCAGCCCAAAGATGGGGAGGAGGAGTCCAAGTAATGTTTTGGTTGAAGTAAAACAATAATACAATTTAAAAAGGGACAGCTATATTAATTATGGTCAGCTGTCCGTGCCCTGATCCTAACATACTTCCCTGCTCTTCTTTCCAGTACTGGGATATTCAACAAAATTCTGCCACTTTTACATCAGAATTTGCTGAATTGTTCAGTGCAGAGGCACCTCTGCAGCAGGCATGTTCTCTGCTTGACTAAAACAACACTGTGAGTACACCCGGGGAGTAGTTACAGAGCAGGTGAGATACCTGTCCTTAGATGACACCAAGCTAAGTTAGGAGGAGTGTGCTGGAGCACTCACCATGTGTGGCCAGACTACAACAAATTAAGATGAGAGTGCTCTAAACACAGCAGCTGAAGTCCAAGTTGCCCTTAAAGGTATAGATCAAGTGATAGTTGAAGCATGAACTGTTCCCACTGCTCTTAAGCCATCTTTATAATGAAAGAATCTCAGTGCTTCATTTCCCTTTCCCCTGAGGAGCAGCTGTCTTGTGGGGCTTGCTTCGTGCTGAATATCCTGCTCCTAGCTCAGCACCTACCCTTGTGGTGGAAGCTGAGATGTCACAGAGAATGAGCCCTGCGCAAAACCCAGGCTCCGTAGCACTGTCACTGCATCAGCAAAGAGATTTGGGGGGCTTTTTTTTTCCATATCAATTAATGCATACAAGCACAGGCAGCTAAAGGGTGCTTATATCCTGCTGGCTGTTTCCCAGTCTTGTACTGGTATGAGCATATCTGCACTAATAACATTACTTACACTTGGACTTGCATCCCAATAGCTGTACCGTTTTAGAGACAGGAGCATAACAACTAAGTTTATGATAGCTTCATCAATCTAGCTGTTTTGTAAGAGGTATGACCTTCTGCTTGTCCTAGAAGACTGATGGTTAAAGAGCAGCTTTTTGGAAACAACCTATAAATCATTGTCTTTGGCAATATTTTCAAAGTTTGATTTACGTTCTTTTTTTGTGCTCCATTACTCGCAGCTGCTCCCGACCAAGCTCTTCAGTGTCAGGAGGGTGGTTAAGTAGCTACAAGCGTTCTTACAAGCAGTTCAGTGCCTCATTTATTCTAGAAGGTCCCCTGCTGTCCTCCAGCCTTCAGGGGCTTTCCAGTAGACATCGGCACTGGGATGTTCAAAGTGTGAGTACCCTCTGCTGGCATGTTACTGTATTGGGTTCTCTCCTGCAGCTCTTCAGTCTGGTTGTGTTAAGGTTATAAAACATTAACCAGTTATCCTTATCTCCCATATATTCATTGTGAAAATTTATTTCAGTAGCAAAACCCTGTCTTTAAGGTATGCACAGTGAAAAGCTGTGTTCTTTCTTAACTTCTCCTCATTATTTAAAAAAAAAAAAATAAAAAAAATTATTGCATTAGTTCTAAAGGGGCCTGGAGCATCTCTGTGCTGGGGACAGGCTGAGAGCCCTGGGGCTGTTCAGCTGGAGAAGAGCAGCCTGAGA
>WTSP01019270.1:33011-43693 GCA_025331215.1 Actenoides lindsayi | reverse complement strand
CTGGAGAGATTCCCAGCCCGGCTGGACACTGCGCTGCTGGGCCCCCTGCTCTGGGTGACCCTGCTGGAGCAGGGAGGGTGGGATGATGTGATCTCCAGAGGTCCCTTCCCTCCCCACCATGCTGGGATTCCACCATTCTGTGCAAAGTTTGCCAATGTCTTACTACATTATGAAAGACGCCGTTCAAAATAACACCAGTGTTTGGACACAGAACACTGTGATGGATAGGTGTCCCTTCAGAAGCATTTTTGTACTTCATAAAGTTTTACTATTCTGCCTAAATTATTCTTTTTCTTTTATTTTTTTTCCCATCACAGTGTGACACACATAGGTCATTATAAGGAATTTCTTTCCCTTCTTGGTGTTTAGATCCTTGATGTAAATATTTTCCCCAACAGTCAGCACTTGGACAAAACATACTGTCAGCTGTTTTTAAGTACTGGTACACTTGGTAAAACGTGTAATCCATGCAAAGCTGGTAGTTGCATGGAATTTTGCAGGGATCACAGATAACAGTGAGAATCTTGAGGAAGAATCTGACAACAGAAATATAAGGGAGTGGGGGGGGAGATCTTTCTTTCTACCAAGAACATAAATAGCAAAGAAGAATCACTCTTCTGGACAAAAGCTGAGGAAGGAAAAAATGTCATGGGCTAGAGATCATAATTGGTTGGTGGCTCCGGGCCCTGTTTAGTCGCTCTTAGCTGGAATTCAGCGAGGAGACCCTGGGATCTGAGCCCTTCAGTGAGTCAAAGACAATGGAAGGTTCGCATAGCTGGATGCTGCAAGTCGAGATTGGAAATCCCCTGCAGAGCAAGGGAGAAGGAGACAGAGCTTGTGCTGTCTGTAGCCCCGTATCTGGTCCTGCCCATTCTCTCTCCTAAACGGTTCACTGTCTTTAGGAAAGAAAAGCCCGAGTTCCCTTGGGCCTCGTCCTGTCCTGCTGTGTTTAATTTGCCTGCTGTCTACTCATCTGTGGCAGATAGGAACCAACTGTCTTCCCTGCGGCCTCTCACAGATGTTTTGTAGGCTGCTTTATAACTGGACAGCTGCTGGGAGTTCATGGAAAACCACGTACAGCTGTGACAGTTGCTTTTCAAGTGACCTGAGTGACAATTGTCTAACTGTCTGGTATCTCTGGTTTCCAGAAAACATCAGACCCATATAGAACAATAACACTATCACTGAGCAAGCAATGCAAAACAGGTTCTGAAAGCACACTTCAGGCTGTAGACAAAATAGTAAATGGATGTATTTATTCTGGGTATTTATCCCAAATAGTCCTTTGGAGGTCTGAAACAAAAACAAGGTAGTGCTTGATAGGTGCCAGTCCTTCGGGACTCATTCCATAGCTCACCACCTCACCCATAAATTGGCTGACAGCCAAACTGAAGAGAAAAACCAACACAGCTTGATTTCCTTTCCTGTCCTTGACACCTAGGGGATCTCTGTTGAATAGCATGGCCTTGCTTGGCAGTGTCACCTTATGAGACAGCAGGGCTTGAGCACAGCACCCTTCAGAGGGACTTGCACCCAAGAGGAGTTCTGTTCTGGCTGCATTTCTACTGGTTAGTGTTGGTTGTGAACACTAAGCCATCACTTTACAACTCGTGCTGGTGGTGTACTCCCAGTTCTGACAGTAAGAACAATTTCCAAATCCTTTGACATCTACTTTGCTGGAGAAGTGAGATCTGCTTTCTTTTCCTGATAGCTCTTGTCAAACTGAGAGGTAGCTGTGAAATACCTGGCAGTTTACAAATCCCACACAGCGGTGTTTGCAAGTCTGCAGCTGGGTGATTATTGCAGACAGAGGAGTCTGTTAAACCAACAGGTTGGAGTTTTGGTTTCCCTTGGAGGGCAGTTGCACTGTTGGGTTTGCTTTGCCTTGCTGCTCCCCTTCACATTTAGAGCCAGACATCAAGCATAGCTTGCCTCGGCCCCTTTCTTCTTTCAGGGGTGATCGTGGATTCAAAATCTTAGTCATTAAAGTTGCGAGTTATACACTTAAGATCATTTGGCTTCTTTTCTAGGGTCCTCTGATTCGAACTACATGTTTTCAAGAGGCTTTATCTATCTTCAATGGTACTTTGTCAACCGAGCGGTCAGATCCAGCTGAGATCAAAAGGTTCCCCTCAGATTAAGGGCGGTAGGTAAAGAGCCATTCTGAGACCCCTTGCAGAATTCAGAGACACAAACAAAGCTGGGTCATTAGCAAAGCAGACAGTTGGTAGGATTTCTCTTCTCCAACCCTAACTATTGCCCCTTTCACGCTCACACGTGTTTATCAAACAGGGGCCTTGTACCATATTATGATGCTAATATCTCATCCAGTGTCCTGCTGTCGTTTGTGTTGGACAATTACAGAGTACCTGGAGTATGTTCATCTGAAGTACAGAAAACAGAACTATCTGTTAAGGTGTCGGTCCAATAACGCATTAGCACTTTGTCAGAAGAGGGTAGAAACAGAATTTGGTGCATCTTGGCTTGACACTTTCTAAAACCTCCTTTCATCTCCCTCTTCCCTCTCATCCTCCCAAAGACAAACCCTCACATCAAAGTGCTCCGACTGCAAAAATTTGCAAACTCGAAACACAGTTCCCTGATTTTCACATCTCCATCTCCAAAAGTCTCATCCAGATCACCGAGGTTGTTTCTTAAAGGTATGCAGCTCCCTTTAAAGTAAACGCATAAATACTGTACACGTGGAGCCAGTTTGGAGTTTTGGATCATCCTGCACTCTCTGTCCTTGTTCACAATACAGCATCAACGGTACAGTCAATCTTTATAGTTTATTTTCAGCCATCAAAAGGCAGTCGCGGTGTTTGCCCAACTTTTTTTTTAAGCGATTGGCAATGTTTCAGTGCCACATATTCAATAGCTTATTTTGCTGGGTACCCGGTAATTGAAATACACGTGATTGCGTTGCCTGTTGTCCCAGAGACTGGCACCATCACCTCTGCATTAAACAAGTATTCAAGGGAGGCTTCAGGCGGGAGACAGAAAGCGTGTGTGTGTCTGGGAGAGGGTGGGGTGGAATATTCATGCCATTGAAAAGACTCACGTTGTTACTTAACAACTACATTAACCTCATGTCACAAGTCACGGCCTTGTGCTGACCCTGGCTGGGGAAGCAGCGCAGCTCTGAAGTACAAAACATGAAAGTAGGAGAAGCAAGCGGCAGGGGAGGAGAAAAGATCAGCTCCTCAGGGCAGAGGCTTCCAAGCCTATTGAGACAGAACGCGGAACAATAGCTGCAGAGGGGCTGTGCAGAGGCCATCTCCACCCAGCCACTCACTCACTGCGCAAGTATTTTCCTGGTGAGCCTTTCAGAGCCAGCTGCAGACTGACACGACCTTTCAACTGCGAGATGCCTTGTCATGGAAGGCATCCTGATAAAGCAAAGGGAAGAAGCCCGAGAGCACAGAGGCAGCAGCCTTTAGATCTGTTGTTTCTACCCTTTGCTTTGCCACAGAGCCCTGTTTGCACAAGTGACTGCATCCAGAGATGAGCCTGGAAGCTCAGCCCATCTGAATTTTGAAAATCTGGGGAAAGGAAAAACTTCACTGACCAAAGATGCTTTTGCCTTAGCTTCCTGGAGTCTTTTAGGTAGCAGTGATGGGATTTACAAGCCCTGCTCTGCACCGTCAGTAGTAGGAAATGGGCAAAATGACCCCAATTTTAAGCGAGAAGGAAGGAAGTGGGATCCGACTGGGGAGCAGAGCACGGGCAGTTGGGCAACAGGAATTTGGTTTGCGGTGCAAGAACTGTTGCAGAAGTGCTGTGTGGCCTGTAAAAAGCTGCTTTAAAGGCAGGCTGGCAGGCTGAGTGAGGCCTGCAGAGAGAAAGCTGTTAGCACGAGGAGAAATTTCTCTTGGTGAAGGGCTCTGGGGAGAAATTTCAACTCACAGAAGCCCAGGCGAAGTGTTTTTGGTTGGGTTTTTTTTCCCACCCTTGTTTTCTAACAGAGTACCAACAGAAGTGGTGACACCACAGGGTTGACAGGGGTGGCTTTAGTGAGACTCTTGAGGAATTATTTGCATGTTTTGCTGACCTCATATTTTGGTCGGCAGGCACCTTGAGGCTCAGGGATCTGCTAAGGCATCTGACCCGTGGCTCGTTTACTCTTGTTTGCCATCTCCATCAGACATCAGGACGGGGTGTTTCAGAGGAATTTCTATAAAGAGCCTTGCAAAAATAACCTACTTCAAAAAGAGCCTCTTGGTGCAAGCAGAGATTGGCTTACGTTCTGAAGCTTGAGGTTTATGAAAATTGGTGTTTCTCTTTGATTTTCCAGTAGTAAATAATTATAGGTTGGACATCCTCAAGCTTTTAAGTACCATGAGTCAGGCACCCGACTATGAGATGGTTCATAAAATTCTCACTAACCTAAAAATAATAAACACTGGGTTATTTTTGCTTTCTTCCTGGATTTGCATCCTTTAGGGTTACAGTTTTTGGTATTTCTTCTTCAGCCGTTTAAAGCATACTCCTTATTACAAAAGCTGAGGGCTCTACACAAGCACAGCAAATTCCAGGAGTGGAGTCGCTCCGAGACAAGTCTCAAGAGCTGGAACACCATCCCGACAGCAAGCAGGGGAGATCTGGCATGAAATGCTGCACAGCAACCTTGCGCCAGGCCAGGAAGTTCCCAAATGTATGTAGTCATATATTCTCAAAGGGGCTGTATCTTTCGTTTGATCTACAGGGGCCAGCACCAGATAGACCTTCCCGTTTGACAACAGCCAGGCCAGGCCAGCTGTGCCCTGCACCCCTCCCACTTCCCTCTCTGGAACCTGCATTCAGCTCAAGGCTGCTGGCCCAGCTCTCTGTTTACATCTTTCCAAATTCAAGGAGGAAAAGTGAATATCAAACAGACCTGGGCTCTTTTGAAGTGGCTAAAGGATGCTATCAGGTCTGGGGGGAGGTGTGCGTGTTGTGCCTTTGAGGCTTGTTTGTCTTTCCCTGGTCCTTCTGTGCAGGCCTTTAACCAGCCGTTCGAATCTTCAAAGCTGCCCTAACCCCAAGAGCGAGGCTTCTCCGGTGCTGCCACCATTACCAGGGCTAGAGAGTTTTGTGCTGAACCATTTCTCTGTCTGCGTGTCAGAAGTGGAAGTCTCTTTACTTCTTTGAAATAAATAATTGGACTGAAATTAGTTACTGTCCAACAGGAAGAAAATAAGGGATTTGTTTTGTTTTTCAAGTGGTGAGCTTCCTTCTTTTGCCTCTTCTTCCTTCCCTTCCCTTCCTTTTTTTTTGTTTTCCTTTTTCTTACATCAGCTGCAATGATCGCCGTTTGGAGAGCTTTTATCAGACGTACACATGAGTAAGTGATGGTCTTAAAATGCATCCTACTCCTTTTCCTCAGCTTTAGCAGTTTGATTAACCAGAAGCTCTCTGTGGCTCCAGGGTTGTAGCCTCCAATTATTGTCTGCGTCTGCCCTCTCCTGGTAGGTGCTTGAAATTGCCACTGGAACACATGAAATCGTGGTGAAAGGAGGAGCTCAAAAGCACTGGGGATTTTGTGTGTTTTCTTTTAGTACCATCTTACTTTGCCAAATCTCTTTTAATGTGAAAAATCTTTCCTTTTATAAACGAAAGAAGGGATTTTGCTAATTAGAAAGTAGCGAGAAAAATCAAATTTTGAGACTCCAAATTCTTGAAGTAGTTATATATTTGAGTATTAATATTAGAAAAAACAAACAAACCAAAAAACTAAGCAGAAACAGCAATAAAAATATTTTCAGTTCTTTACTAAGAGGGTTTTTTTTTTTTTTTTTATCCAGGATCTTATTGATTGAGTCTGTTTGTAGCTTTTCCAAGAACTGGACTAATAGCATCTCAGACACAGAATCATTGAATAATTAAGGTTGAAAAATTTAAGCTCATCCAGTCCAACCATTCCCCCAGCACTGTCAGGTCCCCACTGACCCCTGTCCCTCAGCACCACAGCTCCACGGCTTGGAAACCCCTCCAGGGATCGTGGGGACTCCACCACTGCCCTGGGCAGCCTGGGCCAGTCCATATAACACAAAGTCATACTCTGGCTATGTCCAACTAGCAAAAAGTTGAAACACCTTTACTTTGATTCCACATACTGCTTTGTTGTGCAAAATAGCTGCAAAATAAAATTTGAAAAGGTTAAAATTGGTATAAAAAAGATAGCTTGGCAACCAAAATATCAACAGTAAAACAGGAGGAAAAATATCAGGACATTTTTCTAAGTTTGGTTTTTTTTTCTTTCACTTTAAAAACATCAGAAATATCAGTTCTGTTTATCTGATTCATCTTTGGTGGTTTTGTTTTCTAGACAGCTGCAGAACTGCTCTTTTTGTTTGTAGGTCAATTACTCCCTCAATGGAAAGTAGCAGAAATTTTTGCACCCTTCAGTATTCTAGTCAGTGAGGCCAGGTAATCAGGAAAGGTGGCAGGGTTGGAGGTTTAGAAAAAGAGAGACAGTTTCATATCTGGGCTTTAATCTTATTGTGATCAACCTTTTGGTTCTCATATCTGCTAGGCCTGGTGAAGGCAAAGCTGGCTTTCAGCTCTCTTTGTGCCCTGACTTCTGCAGCGTGCCTGATCTGCGGAGTAGCAGAAACCTGCTTTAGATCTGGCAACTCAAACTGACCTCCTGAAAGCCATTCTCAGCCCCAATGATCTATTTATCTCAGTTACTGTGGCAAGACAACAGTTTTCATGCCTGGCCAAATCCCTTTGCTTTGGAGGTTGCATGTGAACATGGTTCCTTCACGGGAGGGGAAATCACCCTCCTGGAGAAAATGCCCTTTTAATGAATCCTCCTGCATTTGGCTCTTTAGAGCAAGCAGGGCAGCATATATGGCGTGGAATACAGCCTGGAACATCAGGTCTCTACCTTCTTAAAGATCTTTCTTTGTTTACCAGACACTTTGGACACCTCTGCAAAGTTTATAGGACAGCAACGTGGGGAAAGCATCTTTCCATCCTCTGCTAAAATCAGTTCCCACCTCCCTTTCCTTATGCAGCAAGAGCTTCCCCTGTTATTAAAAATCTGCTGGGTACCACTCAGATGATTTCCCTGTAGGAACAATTTTATAAAGGTTTTGAGCCCTGGTGATTGCACGGAGTGTCTAGGACAGACAGAGTCTGCAAGATTTAGGTGTTAAAATGGACAGAAATCTTAAGGAGACCTCCACATTCTGGTTCACCTTGTCCTTAGGTTTTGGTGGCTGATGCTTAGGATGAATGGGTGGAAGCAGCCTGAGGTGCCTGACCAGCCTTCCACGGGCCTGCACGGCCTGCTCTGTGTTGGATCCTGCACATCCACCATCTCCTGTGGATCACTAGATTTTCTACTTGCCTCGTTATAAGGCATGGGCAGAGATTAGAGACTAATCTTTAATTGGATGCCTTTTAAGGGTGCAAAAATGTCGGGTGAACTTTTTTGCCTTGTAAGTGTTGTCTTATGCCAAAATATTCTCCTTCCCTATCTCCTGTAATTTGTCATAAAATTGTTATCCTAGTCTTAGGGACATGGTGATAATTTCCATGACAACACAGAAAGATTCCAGAAACAGAGATTTCTGACTAAATATATGAAGGCTGTCAAAAAGCACAACTGCAAGAATTCTGCCTACCCCCTGGAAACAAGTTAAGGTTACATGATCTCAGCTTTTGAAGCTGAAACTTTCTTAACACTGTGTTGCTTTACTTAATGTTGGATTTTTTTCTTAATTGGGTGAACACCATTTCTCCAAACAACAGCAATATGCCCTCAATATGCAGATTCACAAAGCCAAGCTATGTGTTGTAATCCTACATTGGTCCTGGCTCCACATAAAAATACACAGAACAAGCACCCACAGAACTGAGGCTTTAGGAAAAGATGGTGAGGAATAATTGAAATGCTTCTAATCCATCAATTTGATCCAAATATAAAACTGTGCTTAAAGGGGCCTGTCAGAAAGATGGGAACAGTCTTCTGAGCAGGGCCTGTTGTGCCAGGACAAGGGAGGATGGGTTCATACTAAAAGAGGGAGATTTAGACTGTAAAGAAGGAAGAAATTGTTGACACTGAGGGTGGTGAGAGCCTGTGCCAGGCTGCCCAGAGAGGTGATGGCTGCCCCGTCCCTGGCACCATTGCAGGGGAGGTTGGCCAGGGCTCTGAGCACCCTGCTCTAGTTGCAGATGACCCTGCTCCCTGCAGGGGGATTGGACTAGATGAACTGTGACTGACTTCCAAGACACAGCTCCTTTAGTGCACTCTCTTGTCTAGAAGGAGAAATAGTTCCCAGATGCCCATGGCCAGTGAGTCCTAGAAAATACATCACAAGTTGCTCCAAGGGCTGCATTTGTACGTGAGGCTGGGAACCTGCTGTGTTAGAGGTGGAGCCTCTTGGCTGCCATCCTGATGTTCCTGTCTGAAGTAGAAGCAGATCACCTTCTTTGGCTTTGTACTTGCTGTCTTTTATTTTGCATACAGGACAGATCCTGTATTTATTCTGCCAGTCCTCAACTTCTGAGAGTTGTTGGTTCAGGAAGGGCAAGGCTTCATGACGATGCCATTCTTCCAGAAGGTCCAACGTAGAACTATAGAATGATTTGGATTTACCAGGCATGGGGCATCCACCACCTCTCAGGGCAACCTGGGCCACTGTTTCACCACCTTATATCCAGAGCTTTCCTGACATGAGGTTGGATCAAAAAAGAAGGTGTTTTGGCAGCACAGAAATCTTTCTGCGTGTGCTGCAGTGATAATTGATGATGTAGTGCTGACCTGGAGTGGTTTGCAGTTTGGATAGAGTAATCCAGGCCTCTTCCATTGGTGGTTTTCTGAAGGTATTTGATTATTTGTTGACATTGCTAAGCACAGGCAGGTCAGATCTTCATGTTCTGGTAGGAAGGGCTGACTTTTTCAGGAGCAGATGATAATGCAGCAGAGAATGGTTTGAAGTAAGCTGGATGAGGACAGGTAAGGGATGAGAGCGTTAGGTCAATGGTCGGACTCGATGATCTTAAAGGTCTTTTCCAACCAAACAATTGTGTGATTCTATGACTTGAAGGGAGCCACATCCAGGGGGCAGGTTCAAGGAGGTTCCTGCCCTGGGAGGCGAGGTCTGTGGTAGTTGGGGGTTTCTGCTGGAGCTTTTAGGCGTCTCCCTGGGTCAGGAGCCATGTACCATAGGAAGAGTCATCAAGCCTCGTCTTACGTGCGCCTCGTCTCACTGGTTAGGATCGTTTCCCCCAGTGGAAACCATCAAGAATTTCCGTTATTTCCTTTCCTGGGGCTTTGTTCGAGTGGGGATTTCTGGAAGGTATTTCACAGGCAGGTATAATTAAAGCAAGACATGCTCTGCCTGGAGGCAAGACGAGGTTTCTTGAAGCCAAGCCTCCGGTGCGATGGCAAAACAGAAACCGTTTGTTGCCTGGTCTGACGGAGGGGAGGTCGGGGAAAGGTGGAGGGGGGGAGCTAATCAGCTGGGAATCATCCCCATTGAAGGCTGCACGCTGGGGTTAAGACCCTTATCCAGCAAATCCTCGAAATAGGTGCTTAATTTTAAGCCCCCCCGCCCCCCGACTTCAATCTGTTTACTCTTGTGCTTAACTTTAAGCATGTGCCTAAGTGCTTGGCTGGCCGAGGGCCAAGGCAAATAGTCGACTTAGGAGCAGATTCACATAAAGCAAATGCCTCCCTGGCCCGGAGTCCTGCGGGACAGAGGGTGCTGTCGCAGCTCTGGGATGATGGAAGGCAACGGTGCCACCTACCCCAGCTCCATCAAGTTATTCAGCGTCGGGTACCGCGGACCTGGGGCTGCGCTGACCTTACTGGGAGCATCCTAATGGTGTATCCTCTAAACGGGTACCTGAATTTCAGCATCCGGGATTGCTCTGTCCTGAAGGCATCAGCCTCACCTGTAGCCTTGCTTACACCACAATCGTGGAATGAGAAGACGACGATGTATTTTATTTTCCTCTTAAGCGAGAGAAAGGAACGTTTTAGTGGAGGAAAACAGCCTCGATTTTATCACCAGAAGAGGAAGGAGAGCAGATTATATGACCTGACTAAGAAATCTTCATAGGAATTCGCGTGGCTGCCTTAACACTTCCAACAAAAAGGACTCTTGTATTAGCACAAGCTTTTATAATGGCTTTATCTTCTTCTTTCCAGTTCCAGGCTAAGTCCTGAAAGCCTTTTTTTTTTTTTTTTTTTTTTTTAATCCCCTTTTTTCTCATCCATCCTGGACTTCAGAGAATGGCAAAGGGGGGGGGGTTGGTTTTTTTTTTTGTGTTGGTTTGTTTCTTTATTCTTAAGCTAAGAGAGCCTGAAGCCAATAACTGCACGAAAACGAAAAGCCACCATCAGCAAAACAAGGTCTGCGGCGTGTTGGAAACGAGCCCTGCCAGGGGTTAAAGGGAAATCTGCAGCTGGAACAAATACAGGGCTCGTCCAACTTCCTCAATAACTCTGCCCGGGGAGGGGGGGGGGGGGAGCGGGCAGTTGCCAGACGAAGGAAGCGTGCTGAGCCGTCGAGTCTTTTGAACGCGGCTCCGCTTCCCCCCTTCAAACCCGTGGAATTTATATTAACCTCCAGCTTTTCTTAGCTTGCTGGGAATTTTTTCTCTTTTTTTTTTTTTTTTTTTTCTTTTTTTTTTTTTTTTTTTTTTTTTTTTTTTTTTTTTTTTTTTTTTTTGTTTTTTTTTTTTTT
>WTSP01019270.1:0-32911 GCA_025331215.1 Actenoides lindsayi | reverse complement strand
GGCACCATTGCAGGGGAGGTTGGCTGGGGCTCTGAGCACCCTGCTCTAGTTGCAGATGGCCCTGCTCCCTGCAGGGGAGTTGGACCAGACGAGCTTGAAAGGGCTCTTCCAACCCAAAATTATTCCAACCGTGTGATTCTGTGATCTTAGCCTGCAGTTTAAATCTCTCTATAATGAACTAAGTGAAATTGTGTCCCATTTGGGACTGCTCAAAAGTGAAGAGACTTTGACCCTCAGCTGTTGTTTCCTGTATTTGCTGATCTGCCTTTGACAGAGTACCTGATTGTCCTGACATCAGATGGCTTTCCCCCCAGATTTATGGTGGTTTTCCAGGATTTTAACCATCCTTCTCTATTACACAAACACCAACACTGTGCTTGATGCATTCCGAGAGAGGGAGCGAGACAAACCCTGGCTTCAGCAGGGAGCAGCTTAAAAAGAGAAAAAGTCACTGTGCCTTGCCCAGGGCTGGTGGCAGGGTCAGGTAGGTTCAAAGCACTGATTCTTTGTGCTGTAGTTCCAGCACTGGCTGAGGAGCCACCTATTTAATACATGTGTTTATTGGGTTTCGAGAAGCTCGCGCTGAAAGAGATCTTGATTATTCTCCGTGTCCTGCACCCACACGCTGCAGTGACTAACAGTTTCTAATCCATCCTCACAGCTTCTCGGAGGGAAATGGGAGTGGTTGGCCCTTCCTACTGGGCTGCTTTTTCTTGTGGTTCCTCTTCACATACCAGCAAGCGACGCGCTTTAACCTGCCGTGCGTCCTTCCTTAGAGAGAGCTGGCTCATCCTACCTTCCTGCTGGCTTGATAAATGCTCCATTTGCATAGGAAATCATGCAAATTAGTTGTTGAACCTTCGCCTTCCTTAATTGCAAAGCTGGTTGCTGTTCTGTGTAAACAAGCTGATGGGGTTTTGTTTGCTGACAGAAAAAAATAGAAAAAAAATTCATAGGGACAGTTTATATTTGGCAACGTTTGGGGTTTTTTTGTGGGTGGCTCATGGCCTAATCCTGGTGGAGACATTTGGTTTCTATTGTATGCTCAAAAATAACAAGATATTAAGGAAAAAACCCAGAATTGTCTTGGTGTGAAGCGCTTGATTCAGCTCTGATCCTTCTGCTGTGTTAATAAAACCTGAAGCAGCAAATGCAAACAGATTAACTGCGTGGTGGCATCCAGCAGTTTTCATTCTGTTTTCCAAAGCTTTCTGTTGCTGCTTAGATAGGTAAAGGGCTGCAAAATGCCACGGCGCTGTGTTGATGAAGTTTCGTTTGCTTTGCCCTTCTTAATAGAGGTATAAATAACGATAAGAAGTGGAGAAAAGGGGACTTTGGCATGTTAGGTTTTCCTGTGCCAAATCTTGCACCCTGAGCAAGTCCAGAGACTGCATGTCTTTGTGTATGGCAGCACCCAGGGACACCATCCTTCTGCCTACAACGAAGTGAAGGAATACTGCTCGGGTTTGAGGGGAAAAACCCCTGGCAAGGGTTGGAGGCCACGTGTTGCACTCCGTGAAGAGCTCACCTTTCCCAAGGACTGTCCAGTTCTCCTTCCCAGCCTTGCCTTGTTTGTTTTCACAGCCTGCCTCGCGAGGCTTTGCTCTATTGCCTCTAACAGGACCTTGCAGAGCTTCTTTGGAGGTGTCTGCCACGTTCCAGGGCATTATGCAACAAGGAACATACTCCTTTTCCCTGCAGCCTTTGTGTATGTGTACATTCGTGAGAATAGCATCTCCTGGTTGCCCCAGTCAGGCTCAGGGATGGTAACTGGGCATCCTTCTACTTACGTGCTTCAGGAATAGATTCAAAGAGAAACGCTTTGGCAGAAGTTTCATAAAGAATTGAGGGTTTTTCCCTCACCCAGCTGCTTTCACTCTTTGACAGCATTTGTCCTGATGAGTTTTGTGTGAAGAATATTTCTCTCCTAAACCCTGAGAACACTGAATTCACATCTAGTAGATCTCTGGAAGTAAGCTTTTCAAGATCTTCATTGAAGTGACACCAGGACTAAACCCACTCTCTTTTCAGCCCCCTGATGCAACGAGCTCCCTGTCAGGCTCCATTTTCATTCACATTTATCCAGCGACCCCTGAAGCGACAGCAGTGACTTGTGCAGGTACCTGAGCTGGCTGCAATACTACCCCACGCCCTCTCCCCACAGTAAGCTGTACTCCAAATTAGTTGGTCCTTTAAGCTCACCCCATCAAGGCTACAAGAGAGGGGGATTCAAGCTGAAGTGCTACGCACGGTGGGGATGCAGCAGCTCAAGCTGTAACAGCTCATCAGCTGCTAATTCCGTAGGGCTGCTAATCTGGTTTTTTTCTGTGCAGTTGATCAAATCATGCTGTGTATCTTTAGTGGCTTTGGATGGTGACTGTTCATTTTCAAGCCAGATGCTGCTTTGAAAACAAGCATTTGAGCTCTGGCCATTGGTGCAGGTGAGATAACAGGTAACGTTACTCTTGCGCCTGTCAAGATGCTATCTTCTCACGTGGCTAGACAGACTTGAATGATAATGTGATTTGGAAGGGAAAAAAGAAATCCATCTTTTCTTGGGACAGACTCTTAAATAGGATCAGACTCTTAAATTGGATCAGCTTCTCAGATTTTCAGTGATCCAGAGGACACTGGCTTAGCCTCATGGCTCCTTTTCATTCCATAATAGCTTGTGGTATTTTAGCGATAGGGAACTGTGGGGAGCTGCATCAGCCTTGTCATTCTGGGCCAAGAAATATTTTCACAAGAAGTGACTCCTGCCAAAGAGCTGGTTCTCTGAAGTCGCAGACTTTGGCCTCAAAGTGTTGTGGAATGCCATGGGCTCTGAATGCAGGAGGGAACAGGCAGAGTTCTCGTTTGATTCTATCAGTGGGGACGCCGAGTAGTATAAATAAATGAATTTCAGGAACAGACTGTATTTAGCTCTAATTAAAGGAAGATTTCAAAATTGGCCAAATGAAGTAAATACTATATTCTCTCTCTGTATAACCACAGACAAATTAGTCCGTTTGGAAGCGAAATTATTTCCCAGAGATGCATAAAGGGATAGGGTGTTCTATGTATTATTTTACCATAGAAAGTTTTGGATGAGCCAAATGCTACTTATGCCCAAATTAAGGGCTCAGCTGCTGCTTGTAGTCTGTGATAGCTTCCTCTGTGGGGTGGGAATCATGTCTCAGTGATTGTAGGTATATAGTTCCCAGAGGAACTACACTTAATGTGAGGGAAAACTTGCAGGAACTGCTGTAGGAAGCTACACCTGCAGCTGACTTTACTCCCGATGTCTCAAAGAAGAGAGACCCTTCATCATGGGGTGATTTAATAGCAAAAAAAAAAAAAAAAAGGACGTATATGATGTAAACAGAATGGGCTCCAGTAGTTGTAGCCCTGATGAGGCACTGTGGCAACTCACTGGTACCCCCTTGGCTGAGTGGTTTCATGCCACTGTAATGCCCACTGGGGGCTTTGGGTGCCCAGTCATGGGCTATCCATTGTTAGTGGTGTTACTTGTTCCATCGGTGTTAATCAAAGAGGTAAAGCTAAGTCTTAAAATATGTGGGCTAATGTGATCATAGGATATCACAATGCAATCCCTACCCCAGCTGAAAATGGAATTAAAAATCCCTTCATGAAAGGGATTGTGCCTTTGCAGTAGAAGTTCGTGCTATGTACAGCAAAGGCTGCTGCAAGTATCTCCCCTAATGTGAGGGGAGAGAGTTAATCTCTCCACACTAAATATTTGTCACTCCAGATTCTTGTCCAGACACTCCTTATAGGACCTTTTATACAAGGTTTTCATTTGTATTGTATAAGGTTAATGTATGTGGTGTCTCCATATAAGGGAAAAATAGGGTCTTCTCTGAGACACAATTCATCTCACCCTGGCAGAGGTATTTCCAGATGTCTAGGATGAGATGAAGTGTGCCCTTCAAGTGCTCGTTTCTCTTAGTTGTAGAGAGGTTGGAAAACTAGCTCTCAGATATTTATGTCTGCTCTGCAGATATCCAAAGTCAACGAGATTAATCTAGGCTGGGTACTCTTCAGAGATGCCAACAGATAATCCCTCTGTCCAGCTCTTTACCTGCTTACAAATACAGAACGTTCCTGCTGTGGATTTACTTGAACTCAAATGAATCATTTCAATCAACTGTTACAGTCTTAGAAAAAAAATGGAGAGAACTTCCATTATTTATGCACGGCTGTAAAGCCAGCCAGAAACGCGTTAGAAAATGAGAAAGGAGACAATAATAAACTTTGGGCCGAATCCGAGGAATTTGGTAAGAAAAGCTCACGTGGGATTCCCGAGTCTAATTACTTTACTTACATTTTTTTCCTGTAATTTATGGCACCCTGTACAAGCGTTAATCACTCTGCCGTGTTCCAGTGGGCTGACAGAATCCATACCCAAAGCCATCCACCCTTTCAGAGCAGATGCAGCTTCTCCCTCCCCGCTCCTCCCTCGCTTTCCACGCTATTTCTTCAAAATTAGACAGCCTGACGCTAACGCTGAGCTGCAGATTAAGACTTTTCACAGTTTGGTCACATCTTCTGCCTGCCTTTGGTTTGCAAAGTGCTTAACATGCCAACAGCCCTCCACAGACCGGGTGGATATATTTTGTCCAAGCCGTCATCTGAAGGTGAAGAAACAAAGGTCTGGGAAGGCAATGAGCTGTCACTGGCTCTGCAGTTTTCCAGTGTTAGGTTCTAAACCAAGACCTTTATCAAATGTTGGCTTCCTTTGCTGTCTGCAGCGGGGCTGTTTTACTTGAAGTGATGCCTGCTTCATTTCACCTTTTCACTGGTGATCCTCTAGGTGTTATTGCTGACAATAGATAAAGCGGGTCACCTTGCAGGGCCTTCAGAGAGCAGTTAAGTGGGTGCTGAGAACTGCAGTTTAAGGACAACTGTCCTGTAGGATGAGAGAAACTGTTAGTGTGGAAGTATAGGGGCAGCCCATGGAAGGTCTATGCCATATGCACTCGACCGACCTCTCCAGCGGTGAGAGGAGTCATGAGTCCCCAGTGCCCACACATATTAGGCCCACACACTGACATAGCCCAGCACAGTTTATTCAGCTCAGAAGAGAGGACAGAAATGGTAAACGAGTGGTTTGCAAATAAACCAGGCTAAACAGAGCCCAGCTTCCTGCACCGGGATGTACAAAGCCACTGTGGGCAACCTTGAGGATGGAGAGCTGGGATGTAAGAAGGAATCTCTTTCAGGTTTGGAAGCAAACAGGCTCACGCTTTCTGAAGCAGGAACATCTCTGGTTGGTTACCAGTAGGTGTCATTGCAGGTTTGCGATCGGTGGGCATTAATTGAGGCCCCAGCACTTGTGACATGCCCCAGGCAATGGCCATGCTTCTTGGGTAGGTGTGCACTGGAGGAATCCTCTGCATCAGCCCCACTTGAGTCTGCAGCTCCAGGATAGTGCTGAAGACAATCCTGGTTTATTCCTCACCTATCATTTTGAGTTGAATTTTTCTCTGTTTAGGATCAGTCATCCTCATCACAAACATTTCTTTTTAGCCATAGTGGCCAACTGTAATTTTGCTGTAATAATTTTGCCCGACACGTCCTCAGACCACATTTCCTGTTTCACAGCTGCAGCACATTGATATTCATACAAGCTGCTGTAATATGCTTGGGCCTTTCTCCTCCTGCGTTGCTTCTGACTGATTAGAGGAGAAATTCTTGTTCTCGGTCCCTAGGCGTTTGCTCTGACATCCTACTAGCATGATTCAGTTCCCCAGAGGAATGCCACTCCTCCTGTAGCACACTCTGGTCCTCCTGTCTATTGATGGTGCCTCCCAGCTTTACATCATCAGCGAGTTTTACTCACGTGTTCTGACTGCTCGTGCCAGGGTCATTCATAAAAATATTTAACGAGATTGCTTCCAAGTCTGATTTTTCAGAAATTCTAGTATTTGGCCCATACCAGTCAAGTCCTCCTTCTGTTACCATTTATCTTTAAAATAATTTTCTATTTCTATTTACTACAGCAAAATCCTCATACCTCACCTTGCTTTCTGTGGTTAACTACTAATTTCCCAGGTCTTCTGCACTGATGCCCATATAGCCTAGATCAGCTAGATATCCACAGGCATCTGGTGGACAGCCATCCTCTTCCAGTAAATCCCCAGATGCTCATTGGGATGCCTGAGTGGAGGCAGCTCAAGCACAGTGTTTGGGACTTGGGTAGTGGAAAAAGTTGCCCTCAAAGTCTGGCGTAAAGCATTGCCCCCTGCACAGCCCTTCTGTCACTCAGAAGCGGTACAATATAAACCTGGCTTTTCAGTGAGACATTACAGACGCTCCGTAGAGTACGTAGAGGGGATTTCAAGGCACGAAACCTGTTCAACAAGCTGATCCACCAAAATCAAAACAAAAAAATCTCATGCACACAGAAGTACCAGCAAAAGAAAACCAGGCTTACAGTGGCAGAGCTCTATGTTTTTGTTCTACATTTACCTGAAATACGTTGGTACTAACTTTATGTTTTGTTTTTAACATTTTGGGACTTCCTAAAACTCGCCTGATGAACTCCTTATAGTTCATTTTATTTCCTCCTTCTTAAATTATGTGTTTAGTGGGGCATCTGGACTCGCTGGACCACCGAAAGGTAATTTGGGCATGGATAGAAGAGCACTCAAAGCTCTTGATGCTCATGTAGCTGCCATTGCCACTAAAAACAACAGTCGAGCACAGGGAGGGAAACACACTAAAGAGGGAACATCACCATAAACCTGAATGTAAATAGCATGACCTACATTTTCCATGCCTGGTTTCCTCAGTATCTTTTTAATTGCTTTTATGCCCCGCTAAATAACTGGACAGAGAGTCCTGCTTATTGTTATGTGACAGCTCTTCCTTAGACCTGGGGTTCTGGGCACGCACCGCGATGGCATTGATGTTGTGATAAATGAGCAGGCTTTGATGAGCCGGGATGTTTCCAGAGCGCCGTGTCTGTCACATCTCCAAGCGTGCAGCGATTGTGATGGTTGCTCATACCACACAGCCCTTGAACTTTAAAGGCAGGGAGATGACACTGCTGATGAATTGAAGCTTTGTTTTGCTCGCCGAATTCTTGTGGTGTGATTATTTACGTGGGGTGTGGGGTTTTTTTTTGCTGCTATTCAAAAGTAATTCTTTTTCTGTGTGTTTCTCCAACGACGTTGAGCAGCGCTCTATGATTAGAGGGGTTGTGCTTTGTTAATTATGGCCACTTAGGGGAAAAAAATAATAAAAAATCCCATTGCATTGTTTCCATGCCGAGTGAGTGAGCACCCAGAACAAATAGCCAGCTGTACAACTCCGAGGGCATGTCCACATCACACAATAGAGCGTGGGGCAGCGAGTCCTCGCTTGCTGCCGACCCAACCAGCTCCAAAACTGGAAGCAGCAGGGCTGCGTTAGCACAGTGCCACATTTTTGCAGTTAAGCAGGGATTATCAACTAGAATGCAGCTTTGTGCTCACAGAGCTATGCTGCTCTCAGCTCCGGGTCTGGCGTGGCTGCAGAGGCAACTGCTGTGCTATCTGGATGGACCAGCAGGGCCAGTGGCAGCTCACCACCTTCTGTACGTCTCTAGAAGGGACTGGTGCATCTATAAATAATCTATTTGGTTGTTGCTGTGATGTTATGTTTATTTTATGACAGTCCAGTAGCCCACGGGTGGATCAGGACTCCCACATGCATAACAGTAGCCTGGTGCTGCACAATGGGGTAACTGATATCCTAAAGGCATCCATCCTCGTCTCTGGAAACTCTTGTGCCGGGATGAGCCTCACTGAGCTATTCCTGGAAAATGAATGCAAAATTTGCCCCTTGTCCTGTCACTGGGCACCACTGATGAGAGTCTGGACCCATCCTCTCGACCCCTGCCCTTTACATATTGGTTATCATTGATCAGCTCCTCTCAGGCTGCTCTTCTCCAGCTGAACAGCCCCAGGGCTCTCAGCCTTCCCTGGGCACAGAGATGCTTCAGGCCCCTCAGCATTTTCGTAGTCTCCACTGGACTCTCTCAGGTAGTTCCCTGTCTCTCTTGAACTGGGAAGCCCAAAACTGGACCCAGTACTTCAGATGTGGCTTCACTGGGCTGTTCCTGGAAAGCGAATGCAAAATTTGCACGAGGAGTTCGAAGCTCATCAGAGAGCCACTGAACGTGCAGAGCTTTTGCTTACACAACTCTCCAGGCTTTTTCTGTGTGACTTAATGGGGACAGCAGGTAGACACACAGGCCAGCTCTGCCGAGCTGCCACTGCAATCACAGAGGGAGCCTGGGCTTTGAAAAGATGGCTGGCCTGCTTTCTCTGCATATGTGAAACTACCTTCCCAGCCTCAGGAACAGCTTTTGCAGTGAGTGATTTCTAGGCTGGGTTGAACCCTCAGCTAATCAAACCGGACAGCTGGATTTCTTTTGATCCACGAGCCTCTCATGGTGCTGCAGCAATTTACACCACTTGAAAACGTGGCTTAGGCACAGATAGAAAAAAAAAATCCCAGCTGCTTGATGCGGAGCCTGCGAAGAGAGCTTGCAACAGGAAACCCCGTGTCAAAACAGTTACGTTCCAGATCCATCCCTTGGAGAATATTCACAAGGTGAAGAGGAGGCAGCCTGCCAAGCCTGACCCGGTTTTAATTCAGCTTCCTGTGAGACATCAATCTGGGTTTCTCCATCTGGGATTCACTTGCCTCAGAAACAGTTGTTCATTCCTAGGTTTACTAAAAAGCTACAGAGTTCTTGTAGCTTTTGTTGGTAATTAGAGAGCAAAGTTTAATCCCCACTTCCTGCTCCGTGAATAACGAGCCATCAGCTCCTCTCCACACAAGGGAGCAGCAACAGAATATTGAAAACCCTGTGAACACCTGGTTTACACACAGGAGGTTTAATCAATAGCTCTCAAAACCCTTTACAAAGGAAGGAAGTACCATTTTAATATTATTGGAGCCAAAACGTAGGTGTGGGACCACCCGAGTAACATCCTGCAGTGTTCTTGCTCCCTTCTATTCCATGATGTCTTGCACTAGCAGGAAAACATGCCCGAGAGACAGGGAGTGTGAAGATAAGGGACTAGAGGGACTGGTAGCATCCCACAAAGTACCTTCCAAAATACATGTAGTAAGATTAAAACTTCCCCAATGCCGTCTGAAGGCTGAAGCTGCATGGTGAAAACGGGTTGATCCAACCTCAGGGAGCTTTCACAGCATCAGAGAATCGTTCAGGTTGGAAAAGACCCTTGGGATCATCGAGTCCAACCATTAACCCTGCTCTACAAAGTTCACCCCTAAACCATGTCCCTCGACACCACATCTAAACCACCCCGAAGCACATCCAGGGTGGTGACTCAACCCCCTCCCTGGGCAGCCTGTTCCAGTCTCTGACTCCTCTTCCTGGGAAAAATCGTTCCCTAATGCCCAGTCTAAACCTCCCCTGGTGCAGCTTGAAATGTGGCTTTTTTTAGAATTAAATCATGTGGCTTTTTTTAGAATTGAAATGTCTGGAGCTGGGGGCAGGAGTCGGACCTTTTGCTAAATCATAATAGATTGTTTTCCTGTAGAAGCAGAACGAGTTTCTTGGAGGAGCCTGCATCTTTATCCTGAAAGCATTAGAAGCCACGTTTGCCTGATAGCCTTAAACCAGGATTGGTACCCATCAGCCCACTGCAGTGCTCCTCGACCAGCTCCTCAGGCTGTATCATTCACCACTCAAAATCTACTGTTAGCAGCTCTGTTATTTAAATCTTTCTGAATCCTGGTGACAATCTGGCCTGAGGATTTCCTGCCATGAAAGGCACTTGGTTATTTTCATGCAGTTTAGGAGTGATATTGAGCAAGAGGATTTGTCAGCTGATTCCCTTCAGACATTTGTTATCATTTGGTGGGAAGATGCAGAATTTACTATTCTCAGGAGCGAGCTGTTCCACCAAACCTCTTTGCATTGCTGCCATCATATGGGGAGGGGGGAGTGCACTGGGCATAAGAAGCAAGGAATTGAGAGGGGCTGAATGTAACCTGGTGTGAAAACAAGGAGGTCAAGCCTTAAAGGGGAGGGGTAGCAAAATCCATTTACTTATGTGTTTGTGTAATTGTTTATCTCTTTTTTCTTTTTTTTTTTTTTCTCAATCTCTGTATCAGTGATTAGTTTCTGTGAATCAGCAAGAAATTAAATAAGTAAAAAATACCCCAAATAGAAACTTTTGCCTGGCAGAGGAAGTGAAAACTACACGGGAAACAGACACACTTGGGATACACTGATCCAAAGGAATGTATTTTAACCTCACAACAGTCATGAATGAGTGATTACTTTGTCCTGGTAGGAAAGCCCACAAAGAAAACCAACCTGGGCCAGTCTCTCTTTGTGTGAGAAGCGATCTGAGATCAGGCTGGTCCGAAAAATCAAATTGATTTGAAATCTGGTGAGCTTTTAAATTGAAGTTTGCCGGATTGGGTAGAGCCCCTTGGTGTACAAAACAGATCTGGTAGCCTAGGAAAAGACCCGCACAGGCAGGAAAAATAAATCTAGTGAGGAGTAGCCCCAGAGCAGTCCCACCTCCTGAATTTGCAGGGTGCAGGAAGGACTGACGCTCTAGTTTGTGTCCGGGCAGAGACACTGTGAGAAACTCAGGGCTCGTTTTGCAATGTGGCGTGGGAACCGCGCCCAGAGCAGCAGCGCTGCACACATGGGAGAATCGGAGGCAGGCTGGAGCAGGAAGTCCTTAAAGTCATACACACTTTGCCTATGGCTCCACCACAGCCCTCCCAGCTGGGATGAAGCTGCTTGAGAAACCATCCTTTTCCTTTCTCTGGGTGTCCGTGTGTTTCTCTGGGTTTACCAGCTCGCCACTCCGCGCTCCCCCTCTTTTCTCTCCATCTCTCCCACACTTTGACCTCACACCATGGAACTGTCAGAGCAAGGAAACAGTTTGAGCTGAAACATTCATTCCACATTACGTGATTTTAGATTAAAAGCAGGAAGCATTTAACCCTTTGACAGACTTCTCCTCTCATCCTGTGGAGCCTTGGTTTCCAAGCTCCTTGGAAACCATGTGTAAATAGGTGGTGAGCATGGGTGGTTTGCAGGTGTATATTCTTGTCCTAGCACTGCCTCTTACCAGTAGCCACAGCACAGGGATTGAGGGGTCGCAGAATCACAGCATGGCGTGGGTTGGAAGAGACCTCTGGAGATCATCGTGTCTAAACCCTTTCTCAAACAAGCAGGATCCCAGGATCTCATTGTCCAGGTGGGGTTGGGAATCTCTCCAGAGAAGGAGACTCCACAGCCTCTCTGGGCAGCCTGGCACAGGCTCCAACACCCTCACAGCAAGAAGTTTCCCCTCCTGTTCAGGTGGAGCCTCCTGGGTTCCAGTTTGTGCCAGTTGCCCCTTGTCCTGTCACTGGGCACCACTGGTGAGAGTCTGGCCCCATCCTCTTGACCCCTGCCCTTTAGATACTGGTTATCTTTGCTCAGCTCCCCTCTCAGTCTTCTCCAGCTGAACAGCCCCAGGGCTCTCAGCCTTCCCTGGGCACAGAGATGCTCCAGCCCCTCAGCATTTTCGTAGCCTCCACTGGACTCTCTCAGGTAGTTCTCTGTCTCTCTTGAACTGGGGAGCCCAAAACTGGACCCAGTGCTCCAGATGTGGCCTCACTAGGGCAGAGTGGAGAGGAAGGAGAACCTCCCTCGACCTGATGGTCACACTCTTCTTCATACCCCCCAGGAGTGTCTGGGCTTTGCAAACTGAACGTATCCTCTCAGCTCTATTCATGATTCTTGTTTTTTTCCAGTATTGGGACATATTTGCAGCGTGGGGAAAATGTGCATTGCCAAACATCTACAGAGATGAATCTTTGGCTCCGTTTGTTTCACTTCATTCCCCACTGTGAGGTTCACAAGTGCAAATGGCTAAAATTAAAAATGCCAAAATAGATAAAACGAGGAATCTCAATGATTAGCGCTCAGGATTTAGAAGCAAAACTTCTTGCTTGCTGCCTTTAAAGCTGCCTAATAAATAATGCCTGCACAATAGCACTTGCATATAAATTGTATCACTTCACCGTCCTGACACAAGTATGTATTCTGGGTTTTAAAAGCTGCTCTTTTGGCAGATCATGGCTCTCCTGGAAGCCAGTTCCTTCTCTCCAGCACAGACTGATGAACACTGGTCAGATAGATTTGATATTTGGTACCAGCTCTTGGACTCTGGACTTCAGAGGTGGTCTTGGCAGTTGAAAGGGTGGGTAAGACTGGCAACTCAAACCCTCAGCTCATTGCTGGAGCTCTACCAGTATTCACACTGAGACCAGCAATGCTGCTGTAGTCCTTTAAGAGAAGAAGTGACTTTGACATAGGCTTATTGTAACCACGTGGGGTTACACGTACACGTTACACATGGGTGTAACATACGTGAGGAACATGTGGGGGTTTCACCACTGCTCTGAAAGGCAGTAGATAGGAAATGCTAATGGCTCTCCAAGGCCTGGATTCTGGTTTCCCATTCCAGCAGAGCATCTCCAGGTGTATAGTTCACGGAGACATCATTTTAGTCCCACCTCAGAGAACCCATGGTTTCCCAGGACCCCCTTTTTGTGCACTTGGGAGGTTCCTCTCACCAGTGTTGACAAGTGGAGGGACTGAAGCCCAGACTGTTGAACCAGAATTGCCATTACCACTTTCTCTATACTCAGCCCTGCCACTTGCCTACTACCTCTCCCAGTGCTTGAGGGAGAGTCAGGCTCTCGTACTGAAAATCAAATGCACACAGGAGCATAATTTTAACATTTTATGCCTCTCTTTCATTTCCCCCTTCCAAAGATAGGGAGGCAAGAGAATAGGCTGTTGTGCTTCAGGGTGATACTCCAAAGTTGTTTCACTTTCTCATCATGGCAGAAGAAAATATTGAGAGTTTTGAAGTGAAAACAGAACAGTGTGAAGAGCGGTGGCTCCTGCAAGCAGCTGGAAACCTGGGTCATGCTCAAAAAGTGGCATAAATTCAACTCACTTTGGGAGAGTTCAAAAGCTACATCAGAAAAAGCCCAACCCCTGCTTATCTGGTGAGCTTTCTAGCCAGCAGAGAAGGTACAGTGTGTTTCCCGGGTCAGCAAACAGAACTAATATCCTTCCCAAATGACCCGTTACTGATTGCTAGAGTTCTGTATTATTGCCTAGAAGGAAGAAAAAACATTACCCTTAGGAACAGTCTCCACAATCCCCCATAACCACAGCCCAAGGCATGCATTCTTTCACCCAGCACATCTAGAAAACGTCCAGCTTCCCCTTGACCTGCTCCAGAGGAGACAGCAAGTGTCTATGTGATGAGATCCAGGGGCTGTGTCTTGAAACCCGTTTGGATCAAAAGGAAAATGTTAGAAATTTATCCTCTAAAGAGGAGAAGATTGGTATGACAGCTCCTGAATGAACTGGCTCCTAGGCTTTAGAGAGCCCATCAACTCATCTCTCCTTCATATTTGGTGGGTTTTCCATCTGTAGGAACCCCTGCTGAACACTATCATTGAGAATAAACTTTGTGATGGATTATTGTCACTACAGGAGGCTGACAGATGAAGGGAGACTGGAGCTGAGTGTGCTGCATCGCTCTCCATCCTCCTCTTTATAGGAAAATCTTCAATAACAGGCAGAAATCTGACAGAGCAGAAAATCACCAGCTGTTCTGAGCTCGTCTACTGCTTGCACAGCTGCTTAAAGAAGAGAATTTCCTTGATTAAACTGAAGAGATTTTAGAGAAGAACGGCAAAACTTTAGAAGAACTAGCCAGGTTTAAATAAGCAATGAGTACACAACACAAACGAGCTCAACGTCGGAAGCGCAAAGCAAGGCAAGGAGACGTCAGGCCAGGCCAGTGAGAGCACTTGTGGAGAAATGGCACCAATTCAAAGGTTTGTCTAAATAGAGAGTTGTACTGACTTCATTTAGAGGTTCTTGAAAATGCTTTAGGTAAATAAGGTCAAAAGGCTAAGTAGACACTCTTCTTTTGCTATAAACCATGTCTGGAGTTAAGACATTTGGAACAATTTTAAGCTAAGCAGCAAAACATATATTTCTAAGCCTAAGGAAGAACAATTGCCAAAGTATTTGCTTGCTAAATGAAATGAGAACAAAGGCAGCAATAGAGAGGGACAAGGAAGAGCAGAGCCAGTGAGGACAGGGGTGAAAAGTTATCAAAGGATGACTCTGGCTTTGTCTCCAGAGGTGATAAATTGGCTTGTCTTTTTTAGCACCGTTGTCCCCGCTTTTGACATTTTTAGAGTGAAACTGGAGATTGTTTTTAACTTTTAATTGCCTGGCTTTCCTGTGCTAGCCCCAGAGGAGACAGGGACAGCTCATTAGAACTCTGAAAATACAGGAACAACTAAATACTAGCAAATATGTCATTTTATGTCCTGCTGCTTCGGGGTCACGTGCTGGCTCTGCAAACAGAAAGTCAGCGTGGTTTTGACCCAAACTCTTCTAGCTCGCCCGTGGCCAGAGGGAAATCCAGCAGGAACAATAAGCTGACAGCCTTCCAGTTTGTCTTGTAAAGCAATTAGACAACTGTTTTCTGGTGGTTTCGATGCCTCAGAAAGTTGCTTCTTCTTCCTCATTTGTACATCTGATATAAATCCTGTGAGCAGCCAGCTACCCTGGATACAAATATTTCTTCCCGAGCCCTTTCTTGAAATCAAGATCTGGATTTTTATTCCTATGTTTCAAGTATAAATGTGGGATCCAAGCAACTCTGAGTTGAAGAAGTCTGGAATCAAGAATTCAGATGGTAAGATTTAAGCCATCCCTACTGCGATTCCTTTCTCATTGGGGATTCTCTCCCCTGGATGCTGGAGTTGAAATAGGTGTCTGTGTTCTGCCTCTTATGGACACAGCAACTTTGAGGAAGAGATCCGGCCGAGATCTTCAAGGAGGAGTTAAAAAGGGAGCCTGTTTTTCCCATCTCCCAGCCTCACACTGTGTTTCCATGGGGAAGCACCAGCAACACGTGAGAGATGCAGCTGGCAGAAACACCGCAGAAAAGAACCATTTACAAATATCTCTGGCAACTCACAAGCCAGTCTTGCTATTGGCGTAATTGTGCAGCACGTCACCCTAATGTCAGTAATACTTTGCTCAGCCAATGCCCGCCACAGCTTGTGATTTGAGTAACTTTTTTCAACTTTTAATTACATTCTTGTGTAATGCAACTCACTGTGCTGTGTGTGTACCTTGAGGGAGGTGGTACGGTCTGGTAGCTGCTGTAAAGGGGTGGGAATTAATTACGAAGGACACAGGGTTTGAGTTCCTCTCAAGTACTTGCTCAGCTGTGTAACCTTGGGGCAAATCACTCTGCTGCTTTGTGCCCAAGTAAACCCAGATGTAAACCATCTTGAAAACCAGATGGTGCACAAGATTGAAATTGCTCGGGAGAAGGAAGAGCGAAGGGAGAAAAAAACCCAAGTGAATTCTACAGCTCATTACTGTTGATGTTGCTTCCAGCGAAGTTAATCTGGACTTAACCAATAAAACTGAGAAGAGAATTTGCCTTGGTAGCTAAAAATAAACAACCAAACACCCCTCACTGTCAAGTCCTTTTTTGCCTTTCTCTCTTGACTTAATGTCAAGTACCTTTCTTCAGGGGTTTAATTTTAAACCTTCAGTAGAACACACGTTTTTCCCTGGCAGCCTGAAGATTCTAATTCAGGATCAGGTTCTACATGACTAATCTTTGATATTTTACATGATTATTTTTAGGCACTTAATTCTATAGCTTTCTCTTCTCCCTGCTTTTCACGCTATCACTCTCCTTCCTCAGCCTTGCTTAGCTCCCGCGGCACAGCGGTGTGTGTTCTGGCACTCAAGTACTGCACTGCTAATAAAAATGCTGAGTTTCGTCGTCTTCTGTAGATGGTATGTCCTGGCTTAAAACCACTATCAAAGCTATCACAGGATTTGTATCGCTGGTCAATGAACAAAGGAAATACTACACTCAAGTTTCTGTAGCAGAATAAATGTTTGCCACATGTTAGTGTTTAGGAGAGGACTTAAATATTTCAATATTTTTTTGGCTTGAGCTGAAATGTAGATATTTTTTTTTCTTCTCCCAGCCAGCGCTGCAGGAATGTGGGAATACTTGCTTATGTCAAATGGAGGAATCCTCGTGTAGGCTTCCAAAGCAGGGTGTATTTGGTTATAAGAAGGGAAAATATCTATTTTCAATCTACTATAAACAAGGAGCATTTAAAGACGTGAGACGTGAGTTATTTTCTGCACCACTCAGGAAAGACCTTGCATGTTTTTATTAATCGCTGTTGAAAATAAAACAGTGACAGGTTTGCAATTTGTTGAACTTTCTTCCCAAATCAGGAAGAGCAAGTTACACACAATTCTAACAAAGTAGAGCACCTCATTCTCTTAGGCCGTAATGAAAACAAATGTTGTCAGCAAATTGTCTTCAGCAAATTTAGCCCTTGGTGTATGCTACCGGGATGGTAAAATATTTCATTGCTGTTCAAAATTGGTGGTCATATTTCCGATGCAAACACTTCTCAGTTTGCACATCTCTTGCAACCTGTTTTCTCTACTTCACCTTATCGAATCTTCATGTTTGAGCTGTGCTCTGAGCAATTCAAAATATTGAAATTCTGTGCTTATAAACACCATTCCAAAGGGCCTGCAAGGAGCAAGGGCAATAAACACCATCCCAAAGGGCCTGCAAGGAGCAAGGACACTGCTCGAGCATCACTTTAGTAATTAACCATAAGCTAAAATAGAAATCCTCTGACACTGGTCGAGTCTCTGGATGATCTACATTTCCTTTTCCCCTCCTATCATCACTTGAAACTAATGCTCCAAAAAGGTGCAGTTCTTTTGTGTGAACAGAAGAATTTTAAGTCAGAATGCCAGACATTTTCGGAGGACCAGCTGTGGAAAACAATAAATAAAACAGAAAGTGAGCTGTAGACGGAGCGAATCCGGGTGATAAGGAAAATCAGGTCTAGAGCTGTCTGCTACAGGGACAAGAAAAAGGTAAAATACATTCTCAAGCCCTGAGCTATATAGATACTCATCAGCCTCAATTTACATTTTCGCTGCTCATAATGAGTAAAAGGCTGATGTAGCTCAGTGCTGCCAGCTGAAACTGCAGCTGGGAGTGTTTTTCCATATCCATCAAACTAAGGTCTTCCCTTCTGTGTCCCTGGGTGTAAATCACTGAGCTTTACTTCATTTCACGGTCCTGTGAATTGCTCATACGGTCTCTTCAAAGAAAAGATTGTTACATCATCACTTTTACATGGTCCAGCCCAGTTTCTTCCCACTCTCATTGAGAAGAGAATGATGGATGTTTCATCTCGTTGCTATTGCTACCATAAAATGGGTCAGCTCGTGGGATACACCTTCAAATCCCTTTGTACCTGCTGAGACACAAAGCTGGTGAAATATGTATCGATAGATCCGTGATTTGGAAGCACTGTGAGGTAATGAATAAAGTCTGGTCTTAAGGCAAGTAGTAAAATGATTAATTCCCAAAGCCGGAAAGTTCAGGTGTCCTAAAACCTTTTCTTCTTACAAAAAAAAAATATATATATATATAAAAAATTCTAATGGTTTAAATAAACTTCATGTGAAGGTTTTGATTCTTTAATACAGTATCTTGAAGTTGAAATCTAATTAGTTTTGGGGGAAAAAAAAAACAGGTTAAATAGTTTTAGGTCACCTCTTTGCTTTTGATTAATACAGTCCATTTTTTTGCAGGTTTTAAACCACGCTGCTCTATTTGTCCCCCTCTCATTGCCATGTAGGAAACCTACAGAAAAATGAGAAATAGGCCATTGAGAAACCGACCACAAAATGCTGCTATAAGTAAGTATTTTGCCCATATACTCACTCTCAGAAACAGTCAGTGTGTGTTTAAAGAAAATTAATCTGAAAAAAAAAAAAGGATATTTAAAAAAAAATCTCCCTTTAAAGAGCCACTGTAAGGTTAGAGCTTCCATAGGAACAAATCTCAGCCCAAGTTGCTAAGTACACCTTCTAAACTGCAATTTAAAAGCTTTCAGTTACTACTTTTCACTGTTTATGTTCCTTCATGTACTTTTTGCCTTTATTTTCCACTCTTGTCACTAAGCAGATCTGGTAAATTTTGCTTGCTCAGTACAGCTCACGTCACTCTCCTTGTGTCTTGTGGTAGCTTATTGCCTCCTTTTGGGAATACAACCATACCCAAGAGAAGTCACCTCTCCTAAAGTAGGATTTAGTTCTTTTTATTAATAAAATCCACATTTTAAGCCTCAGCTATTTGACTGTGTCCGTTTGAAAAAGGAAATAATTTGGGAAGATCGATTTTTTAAATCACAGTTCCTAAATTCTTGCCCCACAGAGCAATTTCTGGAAGTTCCTTTGCTGGATGAGCACAGGATTTTTAAGATGAGATAAAAGGCCTCTCACACAACCTGCTTGCTGAATTTCAGTGATGGCCAGCTTATTTTCTTGCCGTTCTTTTCAGGGCTGTGGAAACCAGTTTCTGTCAGCTACATCAAAGCGTAGTGGCAGATTTCCCTTTGGAAGTCAGAGCCTGTTTCAAACGTCTCTTTAAGTCCTGCATGTTCGGAGACTTGGGTCGGACAAGGTGGAGGCCTCTTCGTTTCTCTCCATTGCAGCTCCCGATCACCCTGCTGACCTCCTGGCAAAGCTGCTGGAAGGCTTCATGCACTCCCTCACAGTTCTCCCGGGCCGAGACTTCGTAGTAAGTACCTCCCAGCTCGCTGGCCAGCTGCAGTCCTTCTTTGGAGGACACCTGCCTGGCTCGCAGGAGGTCTCCTTTGTTGGCCATCAGAAGCAGGGGGATGTTAGCATTCGGGTGAATCTTGCGGATGTGCTGGTGGAGGGGACGGATGACTCGGTAGCTCTCGTAGTCTGTGATGGAGTAAACGAAAACGAAACCGTCCGCCCAGTAGATCGACCGGTTTATCTGCTCCTGGCAGCAGATGCTGTCGGTGTCATCCTGCCATCAAAACCAAGAGATTAGAAAACCAAGAACGGGGAGCAGGGCAGAGCAAACAGCCCTGTTAGCTCCTCGGAGCTTTGTTTTGATGTGTGGCTCTTTCTCAGCAGACAGGCAGAATCCTCTCGGACTGCCGGGGAACGGGCCAGGGACAGGAGAAATTTCCACGGTGTCAGTAAGATATGACAGGTAAGCAGGAATGAGGAGTGGAGAGGGGTCAGAGCAAACTGGTTCAAACTAAGAGAACAGCCAAAATACTGATACTGAAAAGTTTGTTCTGTATTCTGTTGTACTAAAGCAGCGTGACAGAAACCCACGCTTGTATTGCAGATAAAATTGTGATGGGCATGGTAAGAGCATTACAAAATTCAGCAGGCTAGTCACACTACCACCAGTGAAAAGTTGTCCCTCGAGGTGTTTTTTTTTTCCCAGCTCTCTATTCAATGTCTCCCTGGACAGGAGTTCTCACTGACTCTGTTTGGTGAAGCCTGACAGGGTTTTTTTTCTGCTCTGTAGGTCTCCACACACAGTCACAGGCAAAGCTCCTTCGAAAAAAGCAATTTGTTACAAATAACCAATTACTGGAGCTGAAAATGAGGTGAAATCTTGCTCACTTGCAGAGCAGCAATGGGTTTACATGATTGTTTTGCTGGTCACACATTTGTTCAGCCCATCACCACCCCTACTACAGACAGCCAGAACAACTACCAGCGCTGGGAATAGCAAACTGAATGCAGTACTTGGGGGACTTGAAAAGAGATCAGCTCACTTTTCAGGACAAAGCTATTTTCAGCTAATCCTCTACTCTTTGTTATCTGTGCTGGCGTGTAACCCAACCAGATAGGGAGATCCCTGCTCCAGTTATTGCCAGTATGCTTGCTTTGTAAGAACCGGCATTCTTGGCAATATTACAGGCTTTCTGGAACTTGGCACTTTCTTTTATATCCAACAAGGCACTGAGGATATTCAGCATCCAGCTCCTGATGAAGGTGGTAGGAATTAGAGGCTTTTGCCTAGCTTAGGGGGAGTTCAACATCATGAATACAGAGCCCAAACATTTATTATTATTGATAAATTCTAGTCAAGAAATCTTCATCAGCTTCAGTCAGATGATTAGAACATATGTTCCATTATCTATTTATCTAGAGTATCTATCTGCCATTCACATTCCTTTTAACAGAATTGGCCTGTGCTCAGCAATTTCCCCAAATGGATTCCTTTGATTTAGACACCTAAATTTGAATTATAAAGCCTAACTCGGGAAGCAGAGGTAGAAAAAAAAAGAGTAAAACTCATCAGTTCTTTTATAGTAGATCAGAGAGTAAAAACAACAACAAAAAAAAGGGACTATTGACAAGGCCCTTCTGTAAGAAGAAGGAAGCAGAATTTCTGAAGGCTCAGAGTATAAAGTAGGCCTACAACTTCCAACAGGAGCTCTGCTCACTAACTGCCCTTTGTAAATATTTCAGCATGGCCAAGAGAGACACCAGCTCATCATACCTGGTAGTTCTCTGCCCCTGCCAGCTCACGGTAATGCTAAATCCTGTTAGCAGGGAAACTGTTTAACAGATGCTCTTATCATGCTTCTCTCTCCCCAAAACCCTCAAACCCCCAAACCCAACTGAGCTGCACATGGGACGAAGAGGGATCCTCACCAGCAGCCTTCTTTAAAAGATGAATGTGTGAGCTCCAGCCAGGCCAGGGCAGACTGTGGGAAGAAGGGCAATTTGCACTGTTGGTGTCTGGGTCATACCAATCTGTAGATAATTAGCCACCCTGCGTGTCCTGCTCGCCTCTTTTCACCAGCAAACTCCTTTCATGGGGGAAAAAAAAAACCCTAATTACTCTGGCAAGCGTTTTGAAAATGTTTTTGGAGAAGGTGTATGTTCAGAGAGCCCTAATGAGGAGGAATTCTCAATTCCTCCAGCTAGGGCCACCCAGTAGTGAGATGGATGGGTGGATGGATGGATGGATGGATGGATGGATGGATAATCCCCAGCGGAATGCTTTATTCAGGAAAATCAAAGGCTAATGGGCTACTTTTTAAATGGAAATCTCTGCTGCAGAATGAATTTTGAAGCACACAGCAGTCATTTGCCATGTATAGACTCAGCAGCAATGAATTGCCTCACAAGACCCGTTATCTCTTTGCTTCTGTTTCTCTCTTAAACATTAACATTTCCGGTGGGACTGGATTCTGGAGGGATTCCACAGCACTTCCTCCCGAGAAACACTGTGCTTAGCCTGCAGAGTGCAAGAACCTCTCTTCCTTAAGGATTTCAACAGAAAATCCAACTGATTCCCAGTCTTAACAAGCCCTGTTTAGGAACAGTCCCTTCAAGATGCATCATTCGCTGCAAACACAGATACAGGCTAAGATAAGTCTGTCTGTGGGAGACAGTGCCCTGTTGAAACAGTGCAGACCTCGGAACGGGACAAAGGAAATGGAACTCCCTCCTAACTAAATTAAAATAGTTTCTGAGTCAGAAACCTCAGCTGCTGGCATTACTAAACTTTGTGGAGCTCCGGCTACGGTCACAGAACTATAGCCCACAGGCTTAATTAAAGCAGGGAAAATGGAAAATAAACATATATCTGGTGTGAAAGAGGGGGTGAAATTCTTTCACTGCCTCTTTTCCCCATGGGGTAGAGCAGAGAAGGGATTCCCTTTGTGAAGTGTTTATCAGGCAGTCCCAATTGTGCACAATCACCACCCACAGCCTCCCACTGCAGGTCCTCTCTAAGCAAGCTGGCAGAGGGCCTTTGTACCAGTAAGTCCCACTTGAATATTTGGAGGACTTCCGTAGCAGCTTTTGTTTGCTGTTTAGCATCCAAAGTAAACGAGGGCTCCTCTCCTCTGCTCTCTGCATCCCCAGCAGCAGCAGAGAGCGTGGAACTTCATCAAAGCTTTTAGCTGAAATCTACCTCCAGTCATCAGAGAA
This sequence comes from Actenoides lindsayi, assembly GCA_025331215.1. Lineage (NCBI taxonomy): Eukaryota > Metazoa > Chordata > Aves > Coraciiformes > Alcedinidae > Actenoides > Actenoides lindsayi. The sequence continues at coordinate 10,983 of WTSP01019270.1, read as the reverse complement.
AATGGAAACGGAAACTGAGGCTGTGGGAGCTTTGCCTTTCCCATTCTATAAACTCTGGATGGAGCCGTTCTACAGCACAGAAATGAACCCAGGCACGCGTGGGGCTGTGCAGACAAAACATGGCATAGAAGCTGTCCGGGGCTAGCCTGAAGGAGGGTGAGAGAAGGTGGTGTCCCCATCCAGATGTTTATTTGGCCAAGTCTGAGCTTAGACTGAGGTTAAGGCCAAACCTAGAAGTTTAGGTGTGATGGTGACAAGAGGATACCTCTTTTATCTTGCAATCTCCGGCGTTATTACTCTCCTGAGATTTCCACCATTCACCTACAAACAAATTTCATGACATTCCCTGCTGGTTTGGCACTGTTTTCACCCTCTTGTTCTGCATGTGAAGCAGATCTTCAAAAAAGGAGACATCTTCATCATAGGTCTTGCTTGGAAAAATATTTCTAGAAACAGGTTCCTGGTCAAATATTAAATCTAGAAAAAGTAAGGAAACCACAGAGAAAAGCACCCTAGTTGGAAATGACAACTGCTGTGAGGCCTGTCCCCTTGGAAAGAAACACCTTGCTAGAGAAGAGGGGTTCTGGGTGTGTAGAAAGGTCTCAGGTGAGCTGGCCGGGCATCTAGGCAGGTGAGTTTTCTGCCATGAAGGGACAGAAACCATTTGTCAGGAAATAAAACAATCAAGGAGTTGGCAGGAGTGAGACAGATGTTGGTTTTACTGCTATTCAGGCTCGTGATGCAGTAATGTGTTCCAAACAGGTTTTCATTTTGACTTACTCTTAAAGGAGCCTGATTTAACCTCTTCCAAGGCTCCTTTTGGTGGGATTAAGGTACCCCCATTAGTCTTCATTTGGGTTTGAGCCCAGGTATTTTTCTGGAGTTACTTACAGATGGAAGTGCTGGCCACAAACAAGAGACAAGAACCGTGCGGTAAAGTACCAGTGCACTGAGCAGATGTTTTACCTCCAGTGAGACAAAGGGAGTATCCTGCACCTGCAGAGAGATCTGCTCCCCATCTATGGTGAACTTTCTTGAATACAAAGCACCTGGTGGAAAAGTAAAATCATTCGAGTCAGTGGCTGTAACACAGAGGAAGGATTTCAATACAGGCGAAATGGAACTGTGGAAATCCCCATCTTTGAGGCTTTTGATATGCACTTTGCTGCCTGTTTTGAATGTAGAGCTGGGATGGTACGTGGGAAAGGTGGCACTTTGTAGTGAAGCAAATAGTCAAAGTGGGCACATAAATCCCGTTCAGGTTTTCAATCCATACTGTTAACTTCATAAATGTGGGCTGCATATATTTTTAATCTCCAACCAAGATCCCCAGGTGTTGTCTGTAAAAGGAGTGAGCTGTTTCCTACTGCATTTTTCCAAAAGCCTTCTTAAAAAAGGAAAGTATTGTAGTTGGGGACACAGAGTAAGTGACTATACACAAACCACCCAGATGCTCTTTGGGATTTGTGTGACCTTAGCAGTCAGGGTTTGGTTGGAATCCCCAAAGACGGGACACTTTGAGTCTGACTTTTGGTTAATCTGAATGATACGTATTCAGGGCCAAGCACTAGTTCAAACCAACTAGGACTGGTCCAGCTCTTCAAACACCATCATTATCCTGAGCTTGAACTTCATTTCATTACCATGTGTGGGTTAAGTGCCAGTGAAAACTTAAGTTTTGATTTTCTGAATGATCCGTGGTTGTGATAAGGACAGCTTCAGAGACTGATGCCATCATCAGTTCCCTTTAGAACTTAGTACAAGTCACACAGATATGTGAAAAAGTGTCAAATCCACAGCTCTTGTGTACAAATACAATTGTCACTGCTGCGTCTAAACCCATGTACTTCACCTCAAAGGTAGAGAAATCCCATCTACTGGAGAGCAAGGCATTCAGGTTAACAGTGAAAATAATGCCAAGACTTCTGAAAATCATCTTTGGCTCAAGGAAACAGGTGGGTTTATTCCAGTAGAAAAGAGCCTGGGCTCGCAGAAACAGTAATAATATATGGAAATTTAGTACAGCAAAGTGTCCTGCTTTCGACTGGGATAGAGTTAATTTTCTTCCTAGTAGCTGGTACAGTGCTGTGTGTTTTGGACACACAAAGTTTGCCGCACCCAAATCCGACATGATCATCTTTTATAAGGATTCTGTGAGGTGATCTAGCCCTTCTGGGATAATTTTTTTTGTTTAAATTTTGAAAACAGATCAGATTTTAAGCTGAAAAGATGGTTCTGTTTTATGGGAAGACACCGCACCCCCGAACCGAGACCAGACAACGTTCCTGCTGTGTAACGCACGGCAGAGAAAAGAGCAGGTCCCTCCAGAGATGGGCCGTGCTCTGCCTTACACCCAACTGCAGGAGAAGCATGGCTGAATGATCACAGATCCACTGCCACCTGGTTCTTATTTCTGACATATTTGTTTCTCCTACAGCATGGCTGTTGGGCTGGTGGCTTAATGAGAAAAGCATGTGGTTCTCAGCAACGTCTCTGGCAGCAATCCACCGCAAAGCTCCAAAGTCTAACTTGATGTACGGTCTCCCGCAGAAGAGATGAAGGAAAAGAAAGAGAAATAGTGCAGCCAGCCATCAGGGTTACTTAGGGTCAGTGAGAGGGAGCTGGAAGGAGGAGCTTTCAGATCGTGTTTCATCAGACAAGCAGAGATCAAAGGTGTCTTGTAGTGCCATCTCCTCGCCTAACTCATCATTCTGAATTCAGCCTGCATCTCCAAAGTGAAGCAATCGCTGCTTTGAAGCCTGTCCTCCTCCACCCCAGAGCTGCAAGATGGCCTACGTGTGGGATGTGCTAGCAGGCATGAGCAGGGGGTACGTAGATCCTTTCTACAACGCTGGGCAATACTGTTTGGCACTTTCTTGGAACAGAGGCTGTGAATTAAGCAGTTCAGGTGAACACATCCTCTGAGGTGTGGGGATTAAACAAGAAATGCAGCAGAAGCAGTTTGCACGCTCCCTTTGCTTCTGTTACGGAAAGAAGATTTTGTTTTGGAAAGTCTCCCTTGTCATAAAAGCCACTGGGGGAAAAAAAAAAAAAAAGGGAGTATGCAGAAAAAGTTCTGAACTGGGCTTCTTACGCACTTTGGAATTCCTCTGGCTTCCCTGGGGTTGCAGAGAGAGCAGCGTTGGGTTTCTGTGGTTTGGTCGATATGCAAGTAGTTCCTTGGGTCTGCATTTTAGTATAGGTATGTCCCCAAGCAAACCTTTTACTCTGATCCTTTTCCATCCAGTTGGAGGGGGGAAAAAAAAAGCTAAAAGGATCATAAATAATGAGCCTTTGATTTATTGCTTTCATAGCTCGAGGCTATTAACTGAAAATATGCACCTTATGGACATCTAACACTGCTTGGCTTTCCTGTAACAGGCGCCAGTCACAAAATAAAGTAGGTTTCTTTTCAAGCTATCTGCAGTACTGCAGTAGAAAGAGAACTCACCAGTATTGGCTTCGTAGTCTCCAATAAATCTCTTGGTGAGAAAGCGCACGACCAGAGCTGTAAAACAATGAAAAAAATACGTGTCTGCAATGTGAACTAAAATCAGTCTTTGCAGAACACGTGTAACATCTTGCTGCAAGAGGTAGCATAATATGAAACCGAGTGAGTCTTTGAATTGCTCACATATTATTCTGCAAATGCTTTCTCTCAGCACTCAGAGCAAAGACCTGGGGCCAGGCTGTGGTACCTAAAGCAGAGGTTTTTTGCAGCTTGTGTTGGAAATGAGTGCTGAGATTCAGCGTGGCTGTCGAGTGTAGCGTAGGGAGGTTTGTTTGTTGTGATCCCAGGTATAACAACCTGACCTCTGGCTTGAAATAACTCAGAAAAAGAGCAAGTAACAAGCCAGTAAACTGAAACTAACCCCAATACCACAGTTAAGACCTCTGTGTCGTATCAGAAGGGAGGCTGATGGAGGTAGTGGTTCTTCCCAGCCTTAAAAATCCTCTGTCCTCCTCATCAAACCAATTAGTGATATCTAATCACATCTAGCAAACAAACACACGGGTCGTGCTGCAGCACCCTGGGCCTTCTTGTTCACCTTAACCTGTGGTGCTTTCTTACACTGTTGGATTCCACATGTTCCTTGTTCTTGATCACTTTATACCAAGTAAAATCCCACCATGGCAACAGTAACTTATATTCCTGTAGTGCTTTGATCTTGACAGATTCCTAATCATTTGCAAAGCCACTTGGTTAACAGCTAAATAAAAGGGCTTATTCTGCAAACAATCCTAGCATAGATTTAATTGAAAATAATCATTTTTCTCACAGTGGATACTGGGTCATCTCTTTAGTAGCCTCAGATGAAACTGCACAGCTACCTTCAACAAACCACTTTACTATGAAAATGTGGCTGCTTCAAATGCAAAACAATCAAACATTTTCCTGAGTCTAGGAAAACAGATCTGGTCTTAATAATTTCTTAACTCCAAAACCATATATTCAAAAGCAGTAGTGCTCCCTTTACCCTCTTTCCTTCTCTCCTGAGGAGAATAATACAGGAAGGCACATCTCGCACGCTGTGATTTGTCTGCAGAGCGCAAAACATTTACAACAGGAGACTAAAACCCACTAGTCCCATTTTGGGGACTATTTAGACATTGTGGAAATTTAGACACGTGGAAATTTAGACACGGTTAAATAATTTGCACAAGGCTGGGTAGAATCATTTGTGACAGTGCCCTGTCCTCTTAGCTGCCACCTCACGTTGGCTGCTCGCGCAGCCCCGCAGCACATCTGCCTCACAAACTATTCAGTCCATTTTCAAAAGAAAATATTTTAAAAATAGATTAAAATGTTCAAGCTGCAACAGTTCAGACTTTTCACAGTCTATTTGAGCTGCAAATGAGCTCCTAAGTACAGCAGGAAGAAAAAGGGGACTACACCTGGGGACTTACCTGTCTTCCCAACGCTGCTGCCACCCAGTACCACGAGCTTGATGATTTTGTTGGGCACGCAGTCTAATACAGGATATTCTGGTATGGGGAGCAAGAGAAAATTAGTAGAATACTGTGACATAGTATCCTGAGAGATGAGACGCATGCCAGAAATGAGAGCTGTTCAACTCCAGGAGGAGTTGGGGGAGAAAAGAAGGAAAACAGCTTCTCGGCGTCTGGTCTTGGCTGTATATTCTTGGAGAGAGAAGCCTTCTCATTTCATTTCAGTAGCTTTCCTGGGGAGTGTTAGAGCGACTGGCCTCCTCTTCCCGATGCCTCTGCTCAGACAGCAACTTTGGAAAGCAAAAGGAAACTTTTTGATCAGCCCCCGTGAAAACTGACTCCTCCATTCGCCAGCCAATCACAAGTGAAGCCATGACATTCCTCCAGCCGGGCACCAGCGTGTGCCTCCATCAACCACGCTCCCTCGCTCGCCGCTTTATCTCTCCCCGCTGCCTGGTTTATGTGCTGCCCCTGGGCTCTTTGCTAAAACCAGCTTCTTCTGTTTCCCAGCCATCACGGCGGCGGTTTCAGGCGAGATACAGTCACCCCCACGCTCTGCTCTGATTCCACTCTGAATAATCCCGTTCTGCCTGTCTAGTTTCTTTGCCTTTTCAATTGGCTCCAACTCCACGCTCTGTTGTTCTCCCCGTCCTATTGTGTCCTGCAGTTGGGCCCCTTCGGAGCACTGAAACTGGTGGGACACTCCTCTTTGGGAAAACAAACACAGTTCCCATCCTCCCCCCCCCCATCCCCAGTTTTCAGGCAGCTGTGGGCCATTCCAAAATCTGAGCTCACATATGCATCCTCCAGGATACATCTGAGCTGCTGGTTTATGTGTATTGTTTGTCTTAATGACCCACTGGAATGTGGGTTTGCATTGGGCTGGGGACGCTGCAGTTTCTCCAAACACGGAAAAGTGAATTTAGGGCTGGCAACAGACTTGGGATGGCTGAGGAAGGGCTTCGATATCCTTCAGCGGGGCGAGCCAGACAGAGGGAGTGAAGGAAGATTGACTCCTAGAGGGAAACTCAGCATAGCTGTCAGACAGCTGGCGGCTGCGGGGTCTGTGGGGATGACAGCGCGTAACCCTACGCGGGCTACAATCAGCTCTCACTTATCAAGGATAAAGGGGAGGCAAGAAAAAGGGAAGAGCGGCGGGGAGGGAACGACCCAGATAAAGCAAAACTGCAAATAATATAAACCAGATGTAAATTAAACGACAGAAAATATGATCAGAGCATTCGTCTTGGAAAAAACTTCTCCGAAGAGGTCCGGGAGGAGCTGGAGCAGCTCTAGGCAGTGGTGGCAAGAGGCGAGGCCGGGGCAGGCAGCAGCACACTTGTGAGACGTGTGCTCCGTCACGCTGCCGCCTGGGAGACGTGGACGGAAAGCGGCACTGCGAGCTAATCCACCCACAGACCACGGAGACCCGAGGATGCAGACTGGTCCTGTCTCCTGGAGGCTCCTAGCAGGCAGGAGGCTCGCTACCAAGAGGCTGGAGCCACCGAAAGAGACTTGTGCTGCCACTGCTTTCAGTCACCCCGTCATAGAATCGATCATAGAATGTTAGGGGTTGGAAGGGACGTCTGAAGCTCATCGAGTCCAGAGCAGGACCATACCCATCGAGCTCTGCCCAGCAGGTTTCAGAGGCCAGGGGTACAGTTGCAAGCTAGCACAAGAGGACAGGAAATCAGGTCAGGTCAGGTCTCTAGATGACTACCCCTTCCCAAAGCACTGGGGACCAGGTTGTCAAATTGATCTCCATTTCCACGCCAGAGTCACAGAGGATGTGCTGAGTGTGAACTGGATTCAGAAAAATCCAGCCTCGATGCACAGCAGGCCAGTGAAATAGGCACAGGAGTCAGCAGATTTACGGCCGTGTCCTTTTTCTAAGGCTCTGTTTCCCCTTTGAAAACAGATTCTGAAGCAGGATTTGTGCGGAGTTGCTGCCTAAGCACCAAATGTTATGACTTTGACCATCATCACAGCCAGCTGATGAAGAGGTGGAACAAAATGTCTGGAGGGCTACCCAGCTCATGGTACCAGGAAGGAGCCGCCAGATCATGTGTCTTTTGGGACACGGCTCCGATGCGAATGGTTTTCCAATCTGCCAGTGTAAATTGGCTTCCAGATTTTTTGCAAACACCCAAACACTGAAAAAAATCTTTTCCAGGAAATGGCATTACCAGGGTGCTTTAATCTCACGCTATTTGTGTAAGGACAGGCAAAAGGAGAGGAGGAACAGGAAAATGCTCGAGATCTTGTGGTCAATTAACAGGGTACTTTGCAATGTGTTAGTGAGCAGGACATGTGATAAATTTGGGGATTAGCTAGCAGCAGTATGTAACTGTCAGCATCCCTAGGCGTAGGATGTTGGAACCTTTGTTACCACTTGCTATTAAAAGCATATATTAGTGAATAATATAAAAATATTCATCACAATAGTCCTCCTGTAGAAACAAACAGCAATATACCTATCAGCTTCTAGATGAGAAAAAAAGAAGTTAAGCAAGATCATGAAGAATGCTCTACATGAGCAAAGACATTCCTAGAAGAATACAGCTCTGCTGACTTGCTCCAAAACACAACAGAAACAAAAGTTCAAGTCCTTCTGGGTCACCAAACGTTGCGCCAGTGCCGAGGAGCTCCAAAGGATCTCACAAGAACGAGCGAGTGCCGCAGGTGAGCTTGAGTCTAGGTGACTGTAAGGGAGTGCATCGAGAGAAAAAGAGTATAGACTGTGCTTAGGTGCTGCTGCACATGGACGTGGGCACTCAGAAATTAGGGAAGAGACCGTAGAGACATCCCTGGCAGTTCACACCCACCAGCGCTGTCTGCGACAGCGACAAGAAAAGTCAACAAAATGTTGGGTGTCCTCAGGAGGGGAATGGAGGAGATATGGGGTAGCATTTCGCTGCTCACATCAACCCTCGGAGCACCCCCATCACCAGTACACCAGAGATATTGTTCTCTGCACCTCACAAATGTGCTGTGAAGGCCCAGAGCAAAGCACCGGACCCGATCACGGGTGCGGAGCAGCTGCTCTATGAGGAGAGGCTGGAGAAGCTGTTTGCCATGTGCTTGTAGAAAGGCTGGTGCTGACATGAGAGAGGAGCTGCGTGGGGGCAGGAATGAAAGACCAGCGGTGGAGGAAATGTTGAACTGCTTCTTTTGGCAGCCGGGATGGCTTCTGGTTGCTTCAAACAACTGTGAAAGCAGTTTTCAGGCTGCCTCTTGGAAGCAGACCAATCGATTGCTAGTTCCTTTGCTGATACGGTTCAATCTCTTATGCAATAGCCCAGGCTTCTTGTGCTTCTACCCAAAGCTTGGTCCCACCGTGTCTGGAAATCTCCGTCCAGAGAGGATGGCTCTTAGTAAGAATTTAAAAAGCAGCATATTCTCCACAAGTTTTACGTCTAGTCTTAAGCTCCCCCCACCCCCAAATCATAAATTTTAGGCTCTAATTCTGGACTAAGAACTGGACCGAGATCTAGAATCAAAGCCAGAGGCTTCCAAACATGATCCTTGTCAGTCTTTCCACCGAGCGAAACCATGCGGAAGGATTCACGCTATTTGTGCTCGTATGACCCTTGGCACGTAGAATAAGAATTGTTTTTAAAAGAGATTTTCATTGTTTGTGCACAATGGACTTATATTTAGCTAAGCAAGCCGCGTTGTAAATTCAGATTCCCTTGGAAAAACAATAGCTGAAAACGAGAGGGAGAATGTTTGCAAAACTCAGACCAACTTTGAAAACATTGGGATGGTTCTGGAGATTTCACTCGGGTTGCTCCACGGAAAGATACATGCCTTTGCACGTCCCACAGCCATGATGTTATTTCCACACCAAACATATATATATATATATATATATATATAATGGATTTATTTATTGGTCCCTATTGCTTTTGGCTACAGTTTTGATAAGATTTTCTGGTTATGTTGTTGTTGGCACTCCGACCCCTCTTCAGAGATGAAGCGCTCTAAAAATAAAAACCATTTGCCATCACCACAGTGCTTTTTGTACGAGGATGTCAACCTGCTTTTAAAACAGGGTAGAATCAGTCCTCATGCATTTTACAGAAGGAGTAACGGAGGAGCAGAGCCGGGGTGATCTTGCTGAGATCCCAGCACGCTGGGGGATCGTTGTTACTCTTTCCCCTCCTGCCCGGCGCCGGCAGAAAGGATCTGAAAGTTCCATTTAGGTTACAATTCCCTGCAGTACACCTCAGAGATCTGGGGTTTGTGCGGTGTATGGAAGCTCCGGTGACTCGGCTGGAGATGTTTGGCTCATTTCTGAGCAGAAATCCTAGCCCTGGTGCTGGGGAGATGCCAATGGCTTTGGCAGATGCTCTGGTCCAACTCGTGCGTGTCTTCCCCCCTCGGTCCCGAACGCCTTCCAAACAAGCACGGATCGGGCTCCGCAGCTTTGTCTGACCGTCTTTGTTCTTGGTTGCAAACTCGGGGCCCAGAGGCCGGTTCTCACACTGTGCTAAACAAAAGTCGAGCTTTTACCACTTTTTTTTTTTCTCCCAGCAAACTAAATGCCCTCGGAATTGGGAAAGGCAAATGAAAAGCATCTTTGCGGGAGATAAGAGAGGAACGGACTGGACTGTGATGGGCAGGAGGAACCAGCCTCTCGCTGCGTGCTCGGGATTTCACCGCATCCTGGGTAAAATGTGTTAAAGTCTTGGCCGTGTGCTTCAGCAGTAACCTCAGGAGATGTTGTTTGGGGACAAAACTGCTGGTTTAGCACTGTGATCATATCCAGGGCAAAGCTGTTCTGATCCTGAGGCCAAAGGGGAAGGAAATGTCCTCAGATGCTGTTGCAACAGCCGTGATAAATCCCATTTGAGTCTATTTTGGGACGTAGGGGAGGCAATCATTTAAATATATTGTTCAGTTCGGTCAAACATTGTGCAGATTCCACTATTTCTGTATTTCCTGTCCCTAATTTTGTTGCATCGCCGTTCATGGCAGCCCTGTGAGCAGCACGTGCCCCTTTTTCCCTTTTTAGCAGATTTTGTAAGGATTTTCTTTTTTTTTTTTCTTTTCTTTTTTAGGTTGTCGACCACTCTCCCTCGGGAGCCTGTAGTAGATGACGCGGAAAGTACAATGTGTGTAAGAGAACATCGCTGTGGGTGAGCAGCTCAAATAGAATGGAAACATCTTGGCCTCATAAAGAAAAAAAACAGTTTGTGCTTTGGAAACTGAGCCATCCTCCCTTCCCCGCAGATATTCCCACAAGGTCAGGGCTGGAGTTCGGGGCGGCGGGTGGAAACCGTCCTCTCCCCGCTGACGTGCGTGCTTCACCCACAGCACCAACGGAGACCTTCCAGCCACCCTCAGCCCTTCTCCACAGGGCTCAGTTTATAGTGACTACGAGATCCGAGCCAGTTTTGACACAATTCTGTAGCTCTCAATCAGCCAGATGATAAACGAGGGGTGTTTCCCTCTGCTGTCTATTTGCTTTTGGGACGATGCTGTGTGAAGCGGCGACTCGGCAGCATTTTCCACTCCTTTTCCTCCCGGGTTTACAACAGATGCTGTTGTCACTTGTAATGCTGCATCCTGAAAGAGCCCTTTTTTGTGATTTTGCCGAAGCAGGGATGCCTGGTGCAGAACAGCAAAGGATTACGTGGTGCAAAACCACCGTCCGACTCCATCGTCGCCCTGGGCGTCGTCGTAAAATCCCGTTTGTAGGTGCTGGCAACCACTGACAAGAGTCTTGGGAAACACAGTGTTTCAGCGTTGCACCTACGAGGTGTTTTGGTGCTGTGGGGTGGCTGTGGTTTCCCTCGCTGTGGGGTCTGGTGACATCCCCCAGCTCCGTCCCAGTGGGGATGGCGTCTTCCTCCAGTCTTGCTGGTGACACACACAGCGCCCATCCCGCTGGGGACTCCAGCTGCCTTGCTGGGCCGAAGGGATTGCCAGTCTCTTCTTCCAAGGAACAAGTGACAGGACAAGAGGAACTGGCCTCAAGTTGCCCCAGGGGAGGTTTAGGTTGGAGCTGAGGAACAATTTCTTCCCCTG
>WTSP01019269.1:0-11604 GCA_025331215.1 Actenoides lindsayi | reverse complement strand
TTGTTATTATTATTATTATTACTACTATTATTATTTAGTTCCTTGTGTGCAAGCAACCCAGTGGACTGAAGGTATCTGGACCACCAAAAAGCTGTAAGTTCACCTTGCTTATTTTCTGAAAGATGCCTTCAACTCACAATGATTTGAGTTGCTCCCATTCACAGAATCCCAGTATGGTGAGGGTTGGAAGGGATCTCTGGAGATCATCTGGTCCAACCCCCCTGCTCCAACAGGATCACTCAGCAGGGGGCCCAGGATCAGGTTGTCCAGGCAGGTTTGGAATCTCTCCAGAGAAGGAGACTCCACAACCTCTCTGGGCAGCCTGGACCATGTCTCTATCACCCTCATAGCAGTTTTTCTTCCTGTTCAGATGGAACCTCTCCTGAGTTCCAGTTCGTTCCTGTTGCCCCTTGTCCTGTCTCTGAGCACCACTGAGAAGCATCTGGCCCCATCCTCTTGTCTCTTGTATAAGCAGAACCTTCCTTTCTGTGGAAACATCCTTTTCCAGTGGTGATGCTCAATATGGAGAATGTTATTGCATGAGCCTAGGTAGAACCTGGGGACCAGCAGTGGTGAAGGCATCTCGCGCTTCCTCAGGGCCATACCCTTATCTCCATCCTTTGGTATCAAGATTCCACCTCTGCAAGTTGTTCTGGAAAGCCAAAATCTGCTCTAGTGAAGAGATTTGCTGGTTTTCTTTGTGCTGAGGTTGTCCTTTTGCTTTCACATGCTGCTTTTGACTTGCAGTGGGCTGTGAAATGGAGATGCGGTCCTCCTGATTGCTGTGGAGCAGCAGAAACCTTCCTGTGTGTTTTTATTACCCTTCCATCTTGGCTTTGGCTCTCTAGAGTGGCACAGGAGCGCTGCTTGCTGGACAGAGAGCGGGTGCTCAGCCCCTGACCTGCCAAGATGATGTAATGGTGCTTGCACAGCTGATACTGGAAGTCAGTAAGTTGGAAGGAGGAAAGAATCCTCAGGGAGATGTAAGACATCCCAAATGGTGATGAGCTCTCAGCCCCTGGCATCTCTAAACCTTCTGCTCTGGATCCATGCCCCAAGTACTCCTCCTGTAGGAACGATGGGGACAGACTTTTTGTTAGGACAGGACAAGGGGTGATGGGTTTAAACTAAAAGAGGGAGACGTAGACTGAAGAGAAGGAAGAAATTTTTGATTCCAGGTGAGGTTGTCCAGGGTTCTGAGCAACCTGCTCTAGTTGCAGATGTCCCTGCTCAGTGCAGGGGGGTTGGACTAGATGACCTTGAAACGTCCCTCCACCCCAAACCATTTGATGATTCTAAGACCAAACAATGTGAGAGTCTTGCTGTGTGGGCTTTTAAACACAAAAAGTAGTTGGATTTGGTCCTTAGACTGCACAATATTTTTTTGAGTCGCTTTGTTTGAACCGGTGTGACAGCAGATGGTACCTGCCACGGGGTGCTGACACTCAGGCAAGAAGCTCCAAGTAGCAGGACAGGAGAGCAGCTCAGGAGGAATTTGGAGGCAGTGGTGAAGGAGACTCCTGTTCCCGCTGCCGGTGGAGTTGGGTGAAACCAGAGAGCAGCATCCTGCTGGAATAACTCCCCCTGTGTGTGTGTTTTTGACAAAGGTCTGAATGAGTTTGTCTCAAAAGAAAGACCTGGTGCCAAGCAACGGCAGTAACTCGAGCCCTAGCCTGCCTGAGGTCTCCTTTTAGGTAACTGGTATTTCCCAGCTGACAGGCAGACGAGACCACACCGGCTTCTCTAAACCTTTACTGGTGTGGTGCTGATTAACACCCATCAGTGATGGGAAGGAGGAGACAAAAGGCCCTCCTGAATATTTGATTTCTCATCGTCTCCATCATGAGAACTGAGAGGTTAAGTGGGGATCGAAAGCTGAACAGGAAACTTGGGCTGAGGAAGCCATGTTACTCAAGAGCCTTTTTCAGCCTCCCCAGGAGGCACCACAGAAAGGTTAAAATTTGCAGCTCGGATGTTGGCCGTGATCTCGCTCCAGCAAGAGTCTCAAAATAAACCTCAAGCCGCGGTGAAAGCTTAGAAGCCTTTCTCGGGATGAGAGGCGAGGGCTGAAGGGCAGAGGAGCAGAGACCAGAGAAGCCCTGAGCTATTGCCTCACCCCCTTGGAATGGCTCGTCACGCAGCCTGGACCGCAGAGCCTCGTGGGGCAGGTTGAACAAGAGGGTCATTGAAGGATTGGGTGGGTGGGTGCTCAGCCAGATGGTTTCAGGGAGTTTGACAATGGCCTTTTCATTTCCTGCGCCCGAAAGCCGATCAAAATCCAGCACAGCTCTGCAAGGAGGGAGGGTGGTGGTGGGTGTAGCTGCTGTCTGGGATCGGAGGCTTGTCGGTGTGGTGAGTGGCCCAGAATGGGACAAAAGGAGGTGGACAGAGGCTGTCTCTGAGTGGAGGAACTTCTGTGAAACTGAGAATCTATCTCCTGAAGTGTGAGGTGGAGATTCATAGAATCATGGAATACCAGGTTGGAAGTGACCTCAAGGATCATCTGGTCCAACCGTTCTTGGCCAAAGACTGGTCTAGATGAGCTGGCCCAGCACCCTGTCCAGCTGAATCTTCAGTGTCCAATGTTGGGGACTCCACCAGTTCCCTGTGGAGGTTATTCCAATGGCTGATAGTTCTCATGGTGAAAAATTGTCTTGGAGGTCAGTCTGTGAAGTGGTTGCGGGTGCTTGGAAGCTGAAGGTGTCAGATGGGACATCATATGGTCCTAATCTGTGTCATTCAGCAGTGGGAAAACTGGTAGATGGCATTCACGAGTAATTCAGCAAGACCATAGAGTCTCCATCTGTAGAGATGTGTCAGAACCCAACTGGGCACAACGCTGAGCAACCTGCCGTGGCTGGCCCTACTTTGAGCAGGAGGGTTGGACTGAGTCACCTCTAGAGGTGCCCACTAACCTCAATTGTTCTGAAAAAGGTGCAGGACTTTACTTTTTGGGTGTGTGAGCTCTTCAAACTGATCTGACCTGGGCAGGAGCTCTCCTGGATTCTGTGAGGTGCCTGGTGTATCACGTGTGCATCCACTGAAAGGAATTTATCTGGAGCTGACTTTTGCACAGTGGACAGTGTTTGAAATTGATTTCTGACTTTCCATTTTGAGCTGAAATAGAGATGAAATTGAATAAAAGAATCATTGAATGGTTTGGTCTGAAAGGGACCTTAAAGATCATCTAGATCCAGCACCCCTCTCATAGGCAGGGACACTTTCCCCTAGACAAGGTTGCTCAGAGCCCCAGTCAATCTGGCCTTGAACACTTCCAGGGATGGGGCATCCATAACTTCTCTGGGTGACCCATTCCAGTGTCTCACCACCTTCATGGATAGAAACATTTAAGTATTGGATGTCAACACAATAAACAAACCAGATCAGGGCTTCGTTGCACCTTTCTCTGCAGATTAGTGGAGATCCCTCTGTACAGGAGAATCAGCGAGGGGGTGAAGAGGCTTTGGACAGGCTGAGGCTCCTTCACTTATGGAGAAGTTGGGTGGTGGTGCTGGTGGGGAATGTGATGGCAGTGAATTCAGGAGGGTGGTGGTGAGGTGGGTGCAGAGATGCTCAAAGCACCACAGGGCTGGAACCAGGGGAACCTCACCAGAGTTGGTAGGAGATGCGTTTGGTGTGAGTGACAGGACTTATCTTAGGGGAGGGAATTTCATAGAATCACAGAATGGTTTGACTTGGAAGGGACCTTAAAGATCATCTAGTTCCATGGGCAGGGACACCTCCCACTAGACCGGGTTGCTCAGAGCCCCATCCATTCTGGTCTTAAACACTTCCAGGGATGAGGCTTCCACAACTTCTCTGGGCAACCTGGGCCAGGGTCTCACCACCCTCATCATAAAGAACATCTTCCTAATATCTAATCTAAATGTACTCTCCTCTAGTTTAAAAACATTGCCCCTTCTCCTATCACCACATGCCCTGAATTTCTAGACCTCTATCACCACAGAAGGTTGTGGAGATAGACAGTAACAGGAGGTTCCAACCGGATTGTTGCACTTGGAGGCAGTGGGACCAGGCAGGGATATCCGCTCCAACCCTGCAGTGACTGGGGACAGCATGAGGGGGTGGAGATAGTGGCCAAGCCATGCTTATATAGCATCTTACGATGCCACCAGGGCCAGCAGGACCCCTGGTGTGGCCCAGCAGGCTGTATCTCCCCCAACACACTTGTGAAAGCCAGAATGTGGATGTGCCGGATCCGTTCAGCACCCAAATCAGCGCTCAAAATCCCTGTCTTGTCTTTCTCCGTTTGATTTCCTGTTTCCATTTCCGTGAAGAACATGAACACGTTTGAGAGGCCACGTGGATACTTGAGTTAAAGGTTTCCAGAATAGGCTGAGCCAGGGGTGACCCTCAACATCTGTGTGAGCCGGAAAGATGCTTGGGTTGTAAAAATATCTAGTGCATCAGATGGTTGATGTGTAACCGAGGGCTTCGACGTCTGCTCAGAGGATCCAGTTCTTATCTTAAAGTTAAAAGGAAAAGAAACAGCACCTTTTGGGGGATGATTTCTTCCTTTCTTTCCCTTCCTGGGAGTTTCATACATTTGCTTGGGGGCCGTGTACGGTAATTGGATGTTCCCAGCAACTGTTGGAGGGTAATTTGGATTTGAGTTTTGAGTTTTGTTTTTGACCCCAACCCCCCATTTGCTGTTAATCCCTCAGAGCTCGTGGCCGTTCACAGTGTCGGGGTGGGGTGGAAAGTCTCTTGTGAATTTATAATGTAACAGAGAAATAAATGGTGATTTCTGTCTCAGATTTCTCCCTCCGGCCTCGCTCAGGAGAATTGTAAAGGCATCTCAAGCAGCGTGCAGGAGAACCTGGATCTCAGGGGTCCAATTCTTCCACCTTCTCATCCCTGACCAAAACAGGCTGAAAATAAGATCCTTACTTTAAATTTAGAAGTCAAAATGGAGAGTGAGGAACCCAAAGTGCTTTTGTTTTTGTAACACCTACCTGATCCTGGACACTCCTCAAATTATCAAGGATTTCCTGCATAGTTTTGGCTTTAAAGATACAACTCTTATTTTAGACCCAAGGGGGCTTCTGTGCCCAGAAACATGCGGTCTCACCTCTGATAGCCATGTTTATCAAAAAGTTGTGGCTTCTCAGAAGAAATGCGAGTATAGGAATAATGAAACATCAAAGATGTTGGATGGCAAGGTGAGTCACTAGTAGCTGGGATGGGATTTATGCCACTATAGAGCTCTTGTCAAAAACACCTAAAATTCAGATGGAGATCCATTGGTTTTTGAGTGCGGACCCAGAATGTGTCATAAAAGGTCATTTTTCTGTTCAGACTGGAAGCTCTCTGCAGGTGACATCTCCAATGTGGGCTACTGTCATCTTCTAAAGAGAAAAATGATACAAAGGGGCTGTTTGTTCTCAAAGTGTGGGGCTGTAGCTATTGTCCATTTGGGTATGTCAGTGCTTCTGGTGTGGGGAGGTGTCTGAGGGACCTGGGATTGTTCAGCCTGAAGAAAAGGAGGCTCAGGGGAGACCTTCTTACTCTTAACAACTCCCTGACAGGAGGCTGGGCTGAGCTGGGGGGTGAGATCTCTTGTCCCAAGCGATAGGACAAGAGGAAATGGCCTCAGGTTGTGTCAGGGGTGATTTAGGTTGGGCCTGAGGAACAATTTCTTGCCATGGAAAGGGTTGTCAAGGCCTGGCCCAGGCTGCCCAGGGCATTGGTGGAGTCCCCATCCCTGGAGGGGTTTCGGAGATGTGCAGAGGGACATGGGTTAGTGGTGATGTGGCAGTGCTGGGGCAGTGCTTGGACTCAGCGAGCAAGGTTAAAGGTCTTTTCCAACTAAACAATGCTGTGATTCAGTGACTCTGGAAAGCCTGGTCTGTTGAGGGAATCGCTGCCTTCTGCAGCCTGCTCCCACCTGTGTCCCATTGCCACCTTCATCCTTTCTGGTCGTGTTGGCCAAACTGCTGGAAGTCAGTCACCCCTCGTCCTGTCACAACAGGCCCTGCTAACAAGTCTGTCCCATCTTTCTTACTAAGCATTGAGAGTCCACAAGAAGGTCTCCCTGGGGCCACCTCTTCTCCAGGCTGAACACCCCCAACTCTCTCAACTCTTCAGTGTTTCTAGTCTCAGCAGGTCCAGGATCTCAATTTGAGGTGATCTGCTTCTAAAAGGGAAAATAACAGCACTGAAGAACCCGTTTGAGTCAGACCGTTCCCCTGGAGCTCGCTCAGCTCCACAGAGGGATTTGAAGCTGATGCCGACAATGCAGTAATTGGCTCAGAGGCAGGTGATGTTTTGAGTTGCTAATGAAGTACATTGTGGAGCTGCAGGTGGTAGAGCTGGAATATTATTGCCTGCCTCAGGAACAATCTGAATTATTATTCATCAGATTCAAAGAGCTGCGGTGGGAGGCGGTTGCTGTTAACTGTGTCGGCGACGGATGCGTCTGGTTGTGGAGTTCAGCGTGGGGCAGCAAAGGTGTTGTAGAGCTGTAGATGGCTTCTGCTTTGGAGAACCTCTGGCTTGAGTAGAGAGGGACAAGAAAGTGGAGATAAACTGAGCAAAATGTTTAATGCAGTTGTAGTCATTGCCCTCTCTGGGGTAGTCGCCTCCGTAAATCTACCTGAAGGAGGGTAGAGATCTACGTTGCCTTCATAAATCTACTTGAAGGAAGGTGGAAATCCACCTTGTCTTGATAAATCTACCTGAGGGATGAAGAAATGATGGGAGAAGGGGATTGGTGTGGGCAGCGGAAGCCTAATCAAAGCAGCAGGTGGTTCTCTAGAGCTGAAGGCAAGACCCTTGAGGTGGTTCTTGTGACTGGTCCAATTGGCTGGAGTTTCTGGGTGGCTTTTCTCATTTCCCAAAGCTCTGGGATACTGTGGGACAGCAGTGAGGCTGTGCACTTCTATGTGTGGCTGGAGATAGTGCGTGCTGGCAACAGAGGTGGTTCTTTTGGGGTTAAAGGAGGAGGAGGATAAAGCCATGGTTAGAGTTGAGAACATGCTGGCACAAGCTTGAAGAGCATAGTCCGGTGTGTGGTGGCTGGAAGGGTGTTGAGGATGTCTCACTGCACTTCCATGGTCACAGCAAAATCAAGTTTTGTAAGCAAACTCCCAACTACTTCACATAGAAACTTGAAAGGTGTCTCTGTTTATCATAGAATTGATGAATGGGTTGGGTTGGAAGGGAGTCTTAGAAGTTCATCGGGTTTCAACCCCCCTGCCATGGACTCCTGGGCCACCTTCCCCTAGACCAGGTTGCTCAAAGCCCCATCCAACCTGTCCTTGAACACTTCCAGGGATGGAGCAACCACAGTTTCTCTGGGCAACCTGTTCCCACCACCCTCATGGTAAAGAACATCCTCCTTGCTTCTCATCTAAATCTATTCTTCTTTTTAATGGTCAACCTACAAACGTGATCTGAATCAAGGGAGTCAGAGATGTTTGTACTCTTGTCTTGCTGGTTTTCTGTTTCCTAAATGAGCCTCCTACGAGGGTTCTGACTTTCAGCTGCTTCTGATTCATATTCTGCTCTTGGTTTTAATGGGAAAGGCCTTATCAGTTGGGTTTCCAAGCTGAGCCCCCATCTGAAGGGGGACAGGAGGGTGGATGTCATTGCTCCACAGGTATGGAAATGCAGTAGGGAGTGCCTGGAGTTCACCCAAGAGCCTTGGATGGCTGCCCAGGGTGAGACCTGGACTTGGCTGCAGAACTCCTGTTTCCAAATAATCACCATCGCACGGATCGTTACCGTCTGAAAGCCGTAACTGGATCACAAAAACATAATGTGAGATCATGGTTTCTAGACAGAGGTTCATGAAACCCTATTTTCCAACCCTTCCTTTACTGAAATGAGTCTTTTAGTGGAGATTTTCTCACTGCATACTTTAAAATGTCAGCTCTCCTGTAGATCTCTTGTATAAATAGAGCTCGACGAGTTGTTACTGGAGCTTCCAGTTCCCACGCTGATTCTTATCAAAGAAGATTAGTTCCCAGCCAAAGTTGTTGCTTTTTTTCTTTCTTTCAAGGGATTTATCGCATCCAAACACTGTCTGGGGCTTGTGCTGAAACTGCCACGCTTGTGTCCTTGGACTAGTAATGGCCTGCTGAGCCAGGAGAAAATGGCTCGGGGTGGTTTTGGGCCTCCTTAGCTCTTCATTAGGGTTGGAACCAGGACCTGGTTCCTGTCCGGCAGCTTTGGGTTTGGTAATGGTTGGTGGGGACAGTATTTCTAGCAGGAGCTATAGTGACAGGACAAGGGGTGACAGTTTTAAACTCAAAGAGGGAGATTTAATTGAGAAGGAAGAAAATTGTTGACAATGAGTGTGGTGAGACCCTGGCCCAGGTTGCCCAGAGAGGTGGTTGATGCCCCGTCCCTGGAACCATTCCAGGTGAGGTTGGATGGGGCTCTGAGCAACCTGCTCTAGTTGCAGATGTCCCTGTTCACTGCAGGAGGGGTTGGACTAGGTGACCTTCAGCAGTCCCTTCCCACCCAAACCAGTCTGTGATTCTATCCTATGATAACCACCAGCCTTGTGCACAAGGAGGGCTGGGATTGCTCACGGATGCTTCCATTTTGTATTCCCATCTTCAGATCCTGTGGAGCAGTTGATAGCTTGGTGGTGTCAGCTGTTGGTTCGTTTGTTTATCGAGTGCTTGTCTACGTCTTGCCTTTGCCAGCACACTGTGACGAAACTGGTTTCTCCTCTGGTTCCCAGGCCAAAGCCAGAGGGTGAAATCAGGAACATGCAAACCCTCTGTATTGCTTTGAAACCCTGATAGCACCAGGACATCTTCACATAGGAGGGAGCTGCCACTCGTGACTTGGGGTACGTCACCAGAAGGACCCCCGAGGAGGTTGTCCTGCTTTCTTAGAATGCTTAGGTCAACCCAAAGCACCCAGTTTTGCCAAGAACACTCCTGTCCTTGGGAGATCTCCTGCTTGCTTGGCTGGCCTGGGGGCTGAGCTGGCCTGGTTAGTCGAGAGGGAAACAATCTCACCTCAATATTAAACCTAATGTCAGCATAGCAGTTCTACCAGAGAAACCAAAGTGTGTGGGTTGTGTGCCAGGAGCGTGGTTGGCACTGTGCCATAGAGTCATAGGCATGTTTAGAATCAGAGCATCATGGAATGGTTTGGGTGGGAAGGGACCTTTAAAGGTCATCTCATCCAACCCCCCTGCACTGTGCAGGGACATCTGCAACTAGAGCAGGTTCCTCAGAGCCCCAGCCAACCTCACCTGCAGTGATTCCAGGCATGGGGCATTGACCACATCTCTGGGCAACCTGAGCCTCACCACCCTCACCCTGATCTCACTGCCCTCAGCATCAAAACTTTCTTCCCTTCTCTCCAGTGTAATTCACCCTTTTTTAGTTTAAAACCTTCACCTTTGTCCTGTCCCAACAGGACCTGCTAAAAAGTCCCCCCCTGTCTTTCTGACAGGCCCTCTGTAAGTACTGAAAGGCCACAAGAAGGTCTCCCGGGAGCCTTCTGTTCTTCAGGCTGAACAATCGCAAGTGTTTAGCTTTAGGTTGGAAAAGACCTTTAAGATCATGGAGTCCAGCTGCTCCCCCAGCACTGCCAGGGCACCACTGAACCATGTCCCTCAGCACCACATCTCCACAGCTTTGAAAGCCCTCCAGGGATGGGGACTCCACCACTGCCCTGGGCAGCCTGGGCCAGGACTTCACAACCCTTTCCATGGCAAGAAATTGTTCCTCGGGTCCAACCTAAACCTCCCCTGGCACAACTTGAGTCCGTTTCCTCTTATCCTACCACTTGTTCCTTAGGAAGAGACTGAAAGATTGTCCTTCTGATTTCTTCATTCTTCATATCAAATATGTGTTCAATTCCTGTTGCTAAATTGGAAATAAAATCATGGAACTGGTGAATTCCACTGTGGAGAACCCAACCCCTGTGGTATTAGACTGTGATGCATTCTTGCATAATAAAACTGAAAAGATCCACTCGCTGACGCCGTTATGGGTGTGAAGAAAAGATTGTTTTCCTTGGGGACCGTGCCATCTGTGGATACAGTTCTTCCTCAGAACTTCTGCGGGGAACGATGCTCTACAACCCCCAAAGCACCAAGTACGTCATGTAGAGGGTATGAATCAAATCTTCTCCGTTTGGGGGACCCAGTGCATGCTGACCTCTCCTGCTTCCAGTCCTGCTGTGTGAATATTATGTGAAAGGGGAGAAGCTTGCTCAGAGCAGCTCTCACTTCTTTGTTATTTTTAATGGGTGAGCTCAAAAATGCTCCACCAAGGACATAAGAACGAAATCCCTTTAAGGATTTTGGATTTAGACATCCTCAATATATCTGGAAATCTTCTGAGCTCTGTCACTAAGTATTTTCAGGCTTTTGAAAACATCCTGATCGTCTCAAGAAAAAAACGGATTAGATCCTTGAATGCTCTTGAGAATGTTTCTCGTCTTCATTAAAATCATTATGTAAAAGTTTTGGAAGCAATTCTGACCCTTCCCATGATCCACCAAGTCAGTGGATTGGACTGGGAAAGCCTGTGCCACCAGCAAGGCAAATGGTTTTGTGGTTCTTACTTCACATGTTGGGGGGGGAGTCTCTCCGTTCACATTCAGTGTCCCTCATATCAGAAAGTTCTTTATTTTTTCCTGGTTTCCTTTATTTTTTTTCTATTAATCTATGATTAATGACTTCGTTGATTAGTGCCTTCTAGGATAACGGCTTCAAACTGGAAGACGGGAGATTTGCATTAGAAATTAGGAAGAAGTTCTTCACTGTGAGGGTGCTGAGACACTGGAACAGGGTGTCCAGGGAAGCTGTGGATGCTCTGCCATGGGATGTGTTCAAGATCAGGTTGGACACGGCTCTGAGCAACCTGCTCTAGTGGGAGGTGTCTCAATGAATGCAGGGGGCTTGGAAGAAGCCCTTCCAACCCAAACCATTCTATGATTCTATATGATTGCTGGTTAACTTCTCTGGTAGTAGCCCCTGAGAAGGAAACACACGTTACTCCCATGGCTGCTGGCCAGATGGGTAATGGCTGTGCCTGGAGAGCTGAGGGAAGTTTGCCCTATCTCTGACCCAAATCTGCACAGAGTGCTTTGGATTTGAAAGCGGAGGTCACACTGCAGGTATCTTCTCTGGCAATCGAGCCAGGAGGATGGAATGCTCTAAATGAACAGAGAGACAGGAGGAAGGTCACGAGGATTCAGGTGCAGACTCAGCTGCACTGAAATATTTTTGTCTGCAGTTAAGTGGGTTGGCACCGTGACCCTGAACACTTAGTTGGTGAGTATTGATAGAAATGAAACACGAGACCTTTGATTTATTGCTGCTCTTGGTCTTGTGTTACTTCTGCAAGAAACACTAGGCACTGAAAATCCCAGTGTTTGATTCATTAGTGATGTATCCTGGGTAGACAGACATCCAGTGGTTATCTGCTGACACCCTGGTGGTGGGTAGAGCATTTGCATCCTCAGCAGCATGGGCAGCAGAGAGAGGGGGGGATCCTGCCCCTCTGCTCCCAGGGCTCTGGGGAAAGAGAGCCCCCTGCAGTGCTGGGGCCAGCTCGGGAGTGCTCAGCACAGCAGAGACAGGGACCTGTTGGAGCAGGGTCAGAGGAG
>WTSP01019268.1:86995-116946 GCA_025331215.1 Actenoides lindsayi | reverse complement strand
CCCCCCCGAGACCTACACAGGGGGTTACCCCTTTTCCCCACCCACCCCTCTTCCATTCTCAAATTTTCTTTTATAAATTTTTTTTTTTTTTTTTTTTTTTTTTTTTTTTTTTTTTTTTTTTTTTTGAGCAGTTATCCAAGAGTTATTTTGTTAAAATATTTCTTTGGGCAATCAGCCAAACCCAAGACTACACACTACTTGAAAATAGTGATTCACTTTTGAAAATGCAGTGTGAAAAGAAAGGTATAAGAAAAGAATATCTTAATACATACTTTTCAGTTTGTCATACTAATATCAATTTAGAAATGACAAAAGAAATAAGGAAGCTTACTCAATTAGAGGAATACACAGTCTCTTCCTTATGAGGATTTTTTCATGTTAGAAACTGTCATTCTAGATTGGCTTCACTATTGAAGATGTCTTGGCCTCTTTCTGATTTGTATTTCAATCATACATGGCCACAGCTTATAAATAGAGTAAGAAACCTACTGGACTGTCACAGGCACAAAATACCAGAGGGAAAGATAGAACTCAGTTCAAGAGGGTGATCCATCCAGAAGCTGTGGATGAATCCAGTTTTTAGGACAATTCTATCCAAGCTTGGCCTGGAAGGACATGATGAACTGTTGAAGGAGAGCACAGAGCAGCTCAGAGGCACCTTGTGTTGTTGTGTGCACAATGGTGCCTAGCATCTAAACAGCCAATGCATACCTGGAAGAGAGAATCATAATAGAAGCATACTAATTCTGAGCATTCACATGATGCAATCTTTCTATAGGTCTGTGTGCATACTTACTGTTTTATCGTCTCTATTAAGGTGGATTACATACTATGTTTTTTCTTATGCGTTTCTTTCTCTAAATCAGCAGAAGCAACAAGGGGGTGCACAGGCAAAGGATTTGGGCTACGTATAGAATCAAGCTGTTGTCAGTATTCCACACCTCTCTCCTTGGAGACTTGAGATGAGTATCTGATTACATAACCTAACAATTAGTACACAGAATTAATAATAAAGTTGGATGCTATTTCATTGTCTTATTAATGCCATATTCTATTTATAACTTAAAACATACTTGGCTAAGGAAATTCTTTGTGAAGAAAATTGATAGATTGAGGAGGTTACTTGGGAAGGTCTGCCTTGGTTGGCATATCAACTATGTCTGTTCTGTTCTTCCTTCCGTCAAGTACCTGCTTATGTCCAGTATGGGTTATAGGACAGTGGATAGAAAGACTCTTTGTCTGGTTAAGTATGGTGATTCTCACATAAAATGGATTTCAATAGTTTCTCCTTCTAGAGCATTGTCATCTGTTCATAACATGCATTCCTTCAACTTGATGCTGCAGAATTTTCATCCATGTTCAGATCATTATTAACCATAATTTTACTAATAAAGTTATATTTGTACATAAGTGTATGCATAGTAATATTTTCATTTGTTTTATGATTGGGTGAGTGCAGATTTAGAGTTACAAATTTACTTTATATTTTTTTAATATATTTCCAGCAACATTCTACATTACTAGTAAATGATGCAGTTAACTCTTACTTCAGAATCTGAACATTAACACCTTTCAGGGTTGCTGTTTAAATAGTGTACAATATCACATCCAAATATATAGCAAATATTTTAGATGATAATGGTAATAAGGCATTTCACTTGCAGGATTAGAAAGAACATCTTTTAATTCAACATTTTTATCAAAATGCTATTTCATTATATGACTTTTTTTTTTTGATGAAACTACTTAGAGCTAAAAATTACTTTGCATCCTTACAGATGGAACTTATTTTTTAATCTTCACTCTGGAGCAGTTTTTAAAAAAATTGAAAAATATAGTTTCATCTTAAATAGAAAGCTAAAAAGCATTAAGTAAGATTTTATTTTATTGAGGTAATGTTTTGATTCTCATTAGCACATATAAAAGGAAATTCATAGAGCAAACAATGAATAATGTTCCAGATTGGAACACATGGGAATGAAGAAGATTTTCGGGAAACAGAAGAAGGTTGATTTCTTCGCTGTTGTGACCAAAATGATACTTTGAAATGATTAAGCATAAAAAGAGATTTCCATATATATATATTACACTACGTGTAATCTCTGAGAACAGTCTGTTGAGTACATTCACTCATCTGCTCTCTTTCTCTTTCTAGTCTAAGGCTTCAGACTTTCTTTTGATTTGCTTAAACATCCTAGTTAAAATTTCACCTTTCACTTCAGATGAAGGCTCAACATTAGTTCTCTGAAAAGTGCATTGATAGTCTTGGGACTTAAATATAGCATAATCTTTGCTTTCCTTAATATGGCCTACTTTTAAAGAGATAATGTCTAGAAAATGGAAATGTAAATAAAGGACTTAAAAATGATCTTGCAAAAATATATGAATAGATAATTTTTAGTTCTTGTTACTCTAAAGAAAATGGAAAAGCCAAGCCGTGAAAGGCTGTAACTCTGGTTTTACCTCTTTCCCAGTGAACCAATTTTCTGAGATGTTTTTCATAGGTCTGTTGCCCGAACTTCTGAGTACAGAGTGAAAATGTGGGCCCTATTAGACATTCTCCTCCATGTGAGATCTGGTTGACTGCTATTACTTTCAACAAAATAAGTTTCTGTGCAATCTCAAATAATGACTACGTAATGGTCTCATTCTGTTCTCTCTTGCCACATCCCTTCCCAACTGTAATTTTCCTTGATTCAAAGGTAAATGGTCTTCTTACTGATATAGGTAACAGAGTGTTTAAATGCAACACTTTGACAATGAGAAATGTATGATTACAATAAAAGGCTTCACTTTAACAGTCTGTAGTTTTATTAGATCTAGCATGTTAGACATGCCTGCATGTCCCTAACAGAAAATACATGCATGGTGGTAATTGAGACTTCCCAATGGAGACAAATTAGTAGTGTGGATTTTCAGTTTTGCACTTTAGCAACTGCATTTTTATGACAACTTTGAAAGTTTTGAGGGAATTGTGTCTTTCTCTGACTGCAACCTTACTGCAACATTTCCTTCCTCAGTTTTCTTCTGTTAGTCTGTTCTGGCTCATAACTCCCTTCTCCTCCAGATGTTTAAAGCTTTCTGATGCTTAGAAATGTTTATTATTATCTCTATCTCTGTCTAAAACATCTATTAATCCTAAATATTCTGCTTTTCTTGGTCTACCACAATGTAAGATAGTTCTCTTTTATGTTCTGTTTCATTTTGTAACTATCCCTCATCATTCAGGATGTCTTGAAATTATTACCATGGGACACTTGCATGACTGATGGATATTGAGTAGACTGTATTGAGTAACTTATACAATGTATCAAGTAACTTATACAATATTAAAGAACATGAAAAGGGCTCTGAATAAGCAGTGGACATCTGAACCTGCAGGACCACTTCAGTTAAAATTGCAGAGGAAGTGAAATGGGAATCAGATATTTTATGATTGTGTTAATCATTGTAAATATTGTTGTTCCTTGGGACAGGAACATAAATTTTGAAACTATCCGAATGCTAACTAATGCTACTAAAGACTGCTGGGTTTGGACTGCCTTACCTGAGGAAGACATGAGGCTGCCTCTACACGGGGTGGCCTCAACTCATTGGAACTATGATAACAATACCTGGCCTGAATTTTGGCAAAGGTCTGATGGAGGTTATTGTTCTCCTGATAATTAGAGCTATGCGTTTGGTGGAAAAATCAATTTACAAAAATTAGAGGATATCAAAACTCAGTTTCTGTTTAACAATAATAACTGTAATTGGAGGAATAGATCAAAAATTTTCTTTGCTCCCCATCGATCTGTCTCAATTGTAATAACTGTACTTGCAATGATGCATGGAATGATTATTAGATAAATCAGACTACAGTGAAAGTGGGCACATGGGATCTGACAGGATTGAATGTTACGTACATAGATTGTTGTATTTGCACACAATGGCACACTTGTGTTTGCCAAGGTTGGGACATACTGAAAATTGTGGAGAACTTTTTAGCAGAGAACGGACATGTGAGCAATCCAGCCTTTATGGCAGAGGAGAACTAGGCCAGTGGGAAAGTGAACCAAGGACTGTGGGAACAAATTGGGCTGTGGACTTCGTCCTTGGTGAATGCTTGGGAACGGCAAGGGAGGAAGCACAAAGCAGCAAAACAAGAAAATAAAGAAAGAAGAAAGTAGAAGATAATTAGAATGAGGGGCGTTGATGGACGCGGTGTAGAATTAGCCAATGATTTTTAGTTTAGGATGTGTGCTGAGCTATCTAACAAATAACAAGTAGGCAACTTATCTATGTATAAGGCTAGAAAGTATATAAGCAACACTTGTGTTATAATAAAGTGGCATTCACCTGATCATGTTGGTCTGTGTGTGTTTGTCCGTGATGTTTTCCTGCATTTTCTTGCATTCAGACAGTATTTCCTGAATTTCAGTTCGTGCTCATTGCCTCTTCTCTCTCCAGGCATCCCTGAGAGAAGGCTGGCTTTGCCATCTTTGTTCCCCGCATTGGGTATTTAGGCACACATTAATAAGACTCTCTGAGCCTCCTCTTTTCCAGGGTGAACAGCCACAGCATTCTCAGCCTTCCCTTGTATGACAGTTGCTCCTGTCCCTTCATCACCTTTGTGGCCCTATGCTGGACTCTTTCCAGTAAGTCTATCTCTATCTGGTATGGGGAGCCCACGACTAGATCCAGCACTTTGGATGTGTCTCACTATTGCTGGGCAGAGGGGAAGGACCACGTCCCCCAGCCTGCTGGCAACACTTTTCCTAATGCAGCTTAAAAATAAAATGGTTTTATATAACTGGGTTTAAGGAAAGCAGGCAAAATGACACAGAATTGTGTCAACAAGTATGAGATCTTCAACAGCACTCAATTTACTCTTCCTTAGAAACAGCCAGAGTTATATTTGCACTTGGTCCTTTTGAACGTTGAACACTTGCTGAGGATGCCAAAGGGGAATAGAGAGGAAGGGAAAGAGGAAGCAGGTGGGAATGGAGCTGTGTTAGCAACAGTTTGGGGGTATTTTGAAACCACTAAACAGCAAACAAGCTTCTGTAAGTCACAGAATGACAGATTTGCCTAGATTGGAAAAGACTTAAGATCATCATGTCTAAATCATTAACCTAACACCAACAAATCCTTGAGTAAACCATTTCCTTAAGTACTAGTCATGTTTTGCTATTGAACTTTTCCTTATTTTTTTTTCTTAGGTCTTTAATAACATTTGTAAAACTGTGCTCACAATGACAGTTCAGTACCAGCAAGCCAAGTGGGAAAGGCAGACTTGATAAACTTGTGCAGGAATTGCTATAAAATATTCCAGGGAAAAAACTTGCTATTGTCGAGGAGGTTTAAACGATGGTTGTGTGGAGAGCAAAGAGTTTTTCAAACAGCACAAGCATGTGTGGAACACATGATAGCATTACAGGACAGATAGAAAACAAAAGATAAAAACAGGGGGAAACTGTTTTAAAACCACTTATGATCTTAAAACTGCAGGAACTGTCTTTCTCTTTCTGCATGTGACTTAATACCCATTACCTCTAAAGCCCCCAGTAAATCACATAAAATCAGTTTGCTGCTGAGTCATTTTAGAGTAACTTTCAGCTGCTACTGCAGCACTTTCCTGCTTCCTGGGCTGTCTGGCACAGACCTCCTGAGGTCCAGCAGGGCAAAGAGCAGACAAATACATCCTCATATTGTCCCTGCCTGCTGCTTGCACAGCTGGACTGCTTCAGGATGGGAATCAGTTGTTCGATAAAATTCCGTGTTTTAAATCTCACCCTCCTATGGACCCATAAACCCAGCAATTAAGGCGTTACATAATGCAGTACTGAAGTGCTACTGTACTAAGCATTTCTGAAAAGCTTGTTTCTCTGGGTAGCTGACGGCCCCTTTGCAGCATTTCAGCCAAGAAGATGTGTTTTTAAACTCAGCCTTCATTACTATTGCTACTTGTGGCACAACGGTAGAGTTTTAGTGTTTTTCTTGATCTCTAGTTTGGATTGTGTTGCCCTTGCTAATATTAATAAGCATTCTCCTGCCAGTAATCTCACTGGGAACAGACGTGACACCTTTACTGATGCTAAGTGCCACCCATGTACTTGGCTCCTCGTTTGTCGTGATTTTCTCCCCCATGACAGTTTCGTA
Source organism: Actenoides lindsayi (assembly GCA_025331215.1). NCBI lineage: Eukaryota > Metazoa > Chordata > Aves > Coraciiformes > Alcedinidae > Actenoides > Actenoides lindsayi. The sequence continues at coordinate 110,805 of WTSP01019268.1, read as the reverse complement.
TTGAAGCAAATTGCTTTTTTGTTTGGGTTTTTATTGGTTTTTCCCTTTCTTGATTTTTGCCAATCAGAAGATACAGCAGAAGATGAATAACAGTCCTTGGGTTGTTGTACTGCATGGTTGCAAGCATGGGAGTTGGAAGCAAATTTATAGTTTAAAAGAATAAAATTTATTAAACAAAGAAATGCTTGCAGAGTGACCTTTCCTCCTCTTGGAAACTTAGTGATTGTGCAGCTGTTCTCTCCTATCTTTTCCTAATGCATATTCATAGATTTTCACAAGGAAAAAACATGTTTAGGCAACCATGATTATAAGCTAAGTAAAAATAGTTTTCATTTTAGAAAATTAAGTGTATTGGCAGTGGCATACTCATTGCTAATGGGTGATTGTACTTTTACAATAATAATAAGAGATTCAATGAAACTCTAGAAGATGTTAGAATATGATTAACTAGATAATCTATGTATTTGAGTTTTTATTCCCAAATAAGCCGGATCTCCCAGAGCCAGAAGTGTGAGTTTATATTTGATAATTATATGAGACTCTTGAGCTTTCTTGCAGATTGTAATTCAATTCCATATGAAAAGAACTTTAAAATGAGAAGAAAGAATGAGTGCCTCTAATTACAGGAAGGCATTGTGACCAGCTTGGTCAGCTTGTTCGGTCCCTCATCTCAGAGCCTGGCAGATTATGCACTGTACTGTGCTAGAGCAGCAAATAAGAGTACAGAATCTGGCAGTCCCATATTATACCTTCCTCAAATACTGATTTAGTTCTGTGGAAAAAATAGTTTCTGAACGTGTTTATCAAGATGTCAGCTGTGTTTTTCATTTACTAGAAGATATTATATGGTGAAGCACATAGGAGATGACTCTAAGGTGTTTGGGACTTACTGGAGAACCTGTGACAAAACAAGCAGCTGACCAAAACTGGAGACCTGTATCACAGAGGCAGAAAACTGGTATTCTGTTTCTCTGAATGTGGCAGTAGAAAAGGTTACGTGCGAATATGTTTGTCCAGCTCTTTATTCATGCATTCTTACATGTATGCAGACCCACTCCATTTTCTGCAGTGTTTTACATCCACATTACTTAACACAGTTAACTTTGGAAGATAGTGCCTAGATTCACAGTTCTGTCTGCTTCCACCTCGGTGTAGTGCCAGGTCCAAGGGCTGTAAAACTAACAGAATAAATAGAGAAAATTTATTACAGAAGATTTGTCAGTCAAAACCACTGGATTTTTACCCACTGAAGATGCTTCTTTTTTTCATGTGTGTCATTAAGTATCAATGGGGATAAGGAAATGAGTGAAAAGAGTCAAGTAAAAACACACTTGGCTAAATTCAGAGTGACAGAAGATGCTTTATGAATCTACATAAGGTAGTTAGTATAATTGCTGAGAATCTTTAAGAGTCCTCTGGGTCCTAAGCAAAGTACCTTATGACTGCGAAGGGTAGACTTTTAAAGGAGGAAGAAGAAAAAAGGGGCAAAGAAATCTGCTGCCAGCTTTAGTTGTCTTGGTGGGCAGTCAGCTGTGGAAGGGGATGAGAACAGACCAGGGAGGACCAGGGGTAAAGGGGAAAGAGGCCATGAGGTGTTTCAGGAAGAGACCTGGTGCCACTGGTAGTATGGCTCTGGGGGGGAATGTAGGCACATGCTCAAAGGAGGTTCCTTTAGAGGAAGCTATATAAATATATAGTTTCATTGTAACAGAGCAAATTATATCCTTCTGAGGAGAAAGAAACTTCCCTTTTGAAATAGGGGAAGATGCCAAAAGCCATAGATTAATATCAGGAATGGGTGGTGATATGAACTAGAAATCAATGCATTCAGTGTGGTGCTGTTGTTAGAGACAGATGCTATACTGGGAGATAAAAATGGAAATGCTAAGCTAGGCTCAGGAAAGAAATTATTCATTGCTTTGCAGTGCTGTGCAGCACAAGTTAAGTACTGTCTGTCATCTGACTGAGAAATAACTGAAAGATATCTCCTGTCATGAAACAAACTGTAGCAGAATTGGAAAAAGTTAAAGAAAACGATTTCTCAAAAGATCTCTGAAGGGACATCTTTGGTAAAATGTCAGATGGCCTGGAAATATCTCAGAGGGCCGACATGAATAGTACTGAGGTTACTGTATTTATCCATACACACCTGTGTGCTTTGTATTGCTGTATTTTTTATGCTTAATATTTATAAGTGTGTATACAAAATCGATATTACAAGTGTAGTGGATATCTCCAGAGTTAACAGTGATGAAATATAAACTATCTATTGCGCATCAACTATGCAGTAAATATTTACATATACGTATATGTATACTTATGTGTATATATACACATAGATGTGCATATATATAAAAATGACATTAATTTTTCCAGTTTGATTTCATAATTTTTTAAGACTAAGTATATAGACTCTGGCATTGCTTCTACCCAGTGGATCATTTAGTGCTGCGTGTTACAAGCCTCTCTGTCCACAGCCTTGTACCTGTCAGGAGTAGCTGCTAACGTGGGTGTTGCATCAGTAGAGATTATCAAGACACAGAATTCCTGTGGCATTCCTGAATCTGTGAGAAAAACTTGATAAATTCAAAGAAAAAGCAATCTTTTTCAGCCTTAGGGTAACGAAAAGCTAGAAAGTACCTGATTTGAAGGCAAATGAGAAGTCTGTCTCCAGGTCTTAAGACTCCTAAATGAAAGAAGAATGTTGTCTTTTTCACCTATTTCAGCCTCTAATATTCAAACATGGCTTAATTCCTGTTCACTAGCAAATCTGTGAAGTTGTTGTTAGCTAAAAGCAGCAGCAAGTATGAACCAAGTGATGCATTTGAATTTTGTCATTAATTCCAACCTAAAATTTTCACAGCAGCCTGTCTAATTGTATTAATTTCTTCCTTCTTAAGGCAGAATGGGGAAACAGAATAGCAAGCTCGCCCCTGAGGTGATGGAGGATCTGGTGAAGAGCACGGAGTTCAACGAACACGAGCTAAAACAGTGGTACAAAGGATTTCTAAAGGACTGTCCAAGTGGTAGACTGAACCTTGAGGAATTTCAGCAGCTCTATGTAAAAGTAAGTTATTTATTAAGTTCCTATTATTTGGCTGTAGAAAAGGTTGCAAAATAACGTAAAGAAAACATATGGTCAAGAGCTGCCAGCCATTTAGACTAAGAAATACCTTTTCTAGGAGAAGCAATGGTGAAGGCAAGGGGATAAACGGGAAGTGCTGCCCTCATCACACCAGCAATTCCTACAGCTACAGTGACCAGAACTGAAAGTTTAGAAAAAAGGCTGTGATTTATTCACAAGAAATATATTCTCTGATCTCTGCAACTCATGGGCCTCTTTCACCTTCAAAGAGTGGTTGTGGTCCTGTTCAATAAACAGTGCTGTACCACTGGAATATAAACCACATGATTTCTGCACCTATTGATAGAAAAGACTGTCCTTCCTTTGCTTTCAGAAAAAGTGGTGAAGTTTCGTGACAGTATGTCCTGCAGATAAATTGTGCTCTGTGCACAGAAGGCTTCTTTCTCTATTTTAAGTATTGACTTTATTTTTTCTCTACTTTCTCTTTGCCTTCGTTATTACAAGAAAACCAGGCTGCTCGGTTTATTTTCTTCTTAATTGTCATTATTTTATAAAATGCAATGTAGTCTTTTCCTTGTGTTTATTATGTATTTATTCTGTAACAAGAAGAGCATGGGGACAGCATAAGAAGTGTATTCATGTTACAAAGATAATTATATTTTAATTCAGAATTGAGTGTCTGCCTAAAGGTCAGAGACTTCAAAGTAATTTTAATTAGGAAAAATATTGGATGGCAGTGATGAACAGTAGGATCAGAACAGCTCATAAAAATATGTGAGGCTGAATAAAAATAAAAAAGCCTTTCAAATACAAGTAGTTAATACTGAGCACACTGACAATTTCTGCAGACAAGTGGGACTGTCTTTTCCCTTAAATGCATGCCACAGTCCTTTCCTAAATTTCTTCAGCCTTGAACCAGATCACTCTGCAAATTATTAGCTAGCCCCTTTTTCCTGCTAATGAATGGTCTATCAAAAACTGCTAACTCCAGCTTACATAAATAAGCTTCTGTCTTCAAATTTTAATATTTATGGCTCAAGATGTTGCCTCACAATCATTTTCTTAAGAAATGACTGACTTCATAACAACTGTTATTTTCAGATGAAAGAATTTTTACTGCCTCAAGTATTGTGGTTGTTATTGACTTATTATTTATAACTTCTATTTTAAACAGTACTCAGTGCACATCCAGGAAGATCAGACATCAAATCATTTCTCATACGTGTTTCTGAGGAAAGGGAAAGTAAATGGTCTTTACAAAATATGTGTTTTTAATAAAGTACATCAACTGTTTTAACTCTTTAGAATTCAGTAAAGGGATTTTATTTATTTATTATTATTATTTTTTAAATGATTTTGTGTCTTGTAGGGAAAGACATCTTCTGAAAATAGCTTGAAACTGTTAGGACTTCTGCCCTTCAACTGGGTGTTTGAAGTGTTCACAGATATTTCACAAGATACTTTACTCATGAAGAAATATCAGAGAGTAAATTCAATATCACGTTTACAAAAATGGTATTGCAATAAATAACAGGAAGAGTTCAGCAGTATTTTCTCTTGAAATTTGGAGAGAGCTCTGTAGTCTTACTAAGCTGCAATATCTGGCTTTTAGTTTTATGGACTCCTATATTTTTAGATATGCACATAAAATGAGGTAGTCTCTCTTGCTTTGGTAGTTAATGGGGTTTGAGATCTGCTATGTAATGGTGCTGTCATATATTTAGTCCAGGTTATTGTCGTTCTATATGTAATGCCTATATACAGGGCAAAATGCGAATTTCGCAGAGAAATATGATTAGCTGTAGTAAATGCAGAGCTTTACTTCTCCTTCTGTCACAGAAATGCTTGTAAAATAATGGCCGTGGGCTCTCTGAAGAGCTAATTGTCTGCGTGTTGGCGGTGGCAGCGACTTTCCCTAGGTAGGACGTTCTGCCTGCCCCGGCTGCTGGCTGCAGACAAAACCGCAGATGCGAAATTGGATCTTTCCAGGAGAAGCCACCAGCAGGAGACCCAAATCATTATAATTACATTTACAGCATTCTGGTTCCTTTAATGCATATTCAGGGTGAAAAAATATGAAATGTGTATTGATTAGTAATTCCTCTGCATGAACTTTTAGCTGGGAGGGATGACATTTATCTGTTGGTCTGAACTGGATTTTATTGAAGAAGATTTCCATAAATCTGTATATTTGGAAAAGAAATACAAGACTTACTTTCAGTTCAGATTTACATTTTCTTAACGTGACACTGTGTCTCTGTTCAGGAGAGTTGTGTGGTGCACTTACATGTGTATTGATCAGAGTGTTGGTCATCTAACTGAGATGCAAAGAAAGATCTTTTCTTTTTCTCATACATGTAGAAAATATCCTCAGCTTAAACAGCAAAAATATTTTAGATGATATCAGGAGCCATATTTTGAGGTGTATTTCCTGGTTATCTCCACTTACTTCTCTTTCATCATAATTACAGAGTGGGGTACACAGTCCTGGGGCACAGAAGCTGCCTTTTTTTGGATGAAGCTAACCAGAAGATATGTCCTGGGATCACACCTAATGTATTACTGTATCTAATGCCTGCTAATAAGCTAGAGTTAGTCTGAAGTATAACATCCAGGACATGTGTGATGTGGATGTCAGGTCCTCAACACTGATTCTTCCACTCTATGTATTTGCATCAAGTGCACTGTGCTGTTTATCGATGTAGATGAAGGCTATTGACTAAAGAGAGAATTACTCTAGCTTCGCTTGGAAGCCTTTACTATTGAAGTTTCCATTATGAATACAGATCATGCAGTGCTTAAAATAAATAGCAGTTACGCAAACAGACTCTATAGAAAAATTATTTGCAGCACTTTTAGTGGAAGCATCTATAAAAATATATAGTCAAGAACACCTCTTTTAAATAAGGGGCTAATAGGCAGAAATATACTTTAGACAGTTACATATTTAGCATTGTCCGCAACAGGTTCATTAAAAATATTGGTACATTTTTTGGTGGATAGATTCTTCTTGGGATCCAGAATCTGTGGCAAGCTATTAGGGCTTATGTTTTCTTCCCCTGTGCTGAATGAAGCAAATGTTTCAGTAGTTTTTGAAATCATTTATTGAAGAATTGTTTATATACCGTTAAGTCCAGAGCCACAAAGAGACCTACATGCTGAAACACCAAGTTAGGTGTCCCGACAGTTTGCACAGAGCATGGGATGGGGAGAAATTTGTGGATACCATTCTGAGGAATCTGAAACTCAAGCCAGCATGATGTAAACAAATGTGCCAATGCAATACCAAGGTAATGCTCAGAACAGGAATTCATATTAAATTCTACATTTCTCCAGGGTATATACATCTGTTTTCATATGACAGTTGCATATTTCAGACCTCACTATCTAGGACATCAGAAGTCAAAGCAAAATCAAGTGATTGGAGTCCTTTTTCTTTCTCTCTTAAGTAATGAAGGTAATGTGAATGCTTTATCTTTAACACAGTGGTTTAAGTACTCATCACACTATAGGAAACTGTGAATCAATTATCATGTCCCTGTAAAGAGATTGAATCTGCACTGCTTACCCTCTCATTGCTCCATCCGTGATAAGATTTGCCTTTCTGAGCTGCTGGCAATATCCCAGTTAACTACTTTTTCTGCAGGAAGTAGTGATAAAAAGCATCAGAAAGGCTGGAACATGCAGTTTCCATCTTTAGAGAGAATATCCTAACCATTAAGCTTAATCCTTGCTTGCTTTCTTAATAGTTCATTTTTCTATCCTAAAAAGTCCTTAATTCTTTTATCTTACATAAAGCATCATTAGCATTGTGGGCAGAGAGCTGAAGGAATTAATATACAGAAGTGTTATTAAAATATAGCACTAAAACATTCTGGACTGTTCCTATCATTCTTCGGGGTTTCTTGCAGTCTAGAGGGCCAAATACATTTTCTTTCAGATCTTTTGAATTCATTGGGTTTAGTTGAGTATACCCTAGAGTATGTAACTGTGCATAATCAGTGCTAATGTTCACAGGAATTATGCATGTTTATTAAGTGGAAAATAGGCTTCTATATTGTGATACTTCTTGGAACTGGGTCACTGAACATAAGAAGCATATCCTCTGGATTAGTAACAGAAACAAGCACCAATGGTCCTTTAACTGGGAGGGTAGTGGTGGGAATGATCATGATATAAAGTTAGCATTAAATTATGTCATTTACTTTGTGAATTTATTGCACATCTTTTATTTACCTATGTTGTGGGGTTTTATAGTTAATAATTAAATTAAAAGTACAGTAATGGTGTTTGATTAATTACAACCAAATGGTTTGTTATATTTTTGGCTTCTATCTCACATTTCCTGCCTTGAAGGAAATTGATTTCTAGTCCTTCATTTTAATATGTGTAGAACAAAAGAATCTCAAAAATCTTTTGAAATTTAAGTGGATATATTTGCAGCCTCTTTTTCTCTATCCAGATTTTCAAGGCAGGCAAGCATCTTTCTAAAGATGGCACAGAGCTTCTCAAAATGTTAGGTTAGAGCTGTGTTTCGGGCTTTCAGTGGTTGTGAAGAAGTGGGATTCCAGAGCATCACAGCTGTGTTTACAGATGCCCCTGTCATAGATGCAGATGCACTGGCAGAAACTGATTTTTCTGGGACCATCTCTTTTAACTGGAAGAACTGTGCTGGTTTTATAAGTGTGGTTTGGCCACTTAAGTGCTCCCTATAATAGTACTTTTTAGGTGTATTACATGAACATTAGGTTTATTATACCTAAAATAATTAATATATTTAGGTATATTATACCAATCCTGTATTGTTAAAGAACTACATCATGTTTTGAAATCATGCAGATTATCAAAAACACTGATGTGTTCTACTCATACATGATTTTAGCCCGTGCTGTTGCTACCCTCCAGAAGATCACATCTAGGATGCTAGCAGTCTTCCTGGGCAATATGACAGTATGCTTGTTGGATGCACCTCCTAAATTTAACTGCAATACAGAAAACATCATATGTACTTATTTATAAACATGACTCTGAAAAATCATTAAACAGGTTAATAGTACTGCTGTGTTACTGAGTTTTTAATACTGATACAGAATAATAAAACTATTACTGTTACGTTGGAGATAATTAGAAATAGCATTGGATGCAAACAAGCAAAACAACAAAGAGCTCTAATGCAGGGACGTTACAAGGTGGCTCTATAAGAAGCAGCACATATGTAGATAGGCAAATAGAGGCTAGAAAGAAGTAACAGTAATATTATTGGCATCAGTGGAAGTTTTGCTTCAGGTGGGTTTTTAGAACAATCTATGAGGTAAAGATTCTTAATGCATTCCTTAAACACTTAATAGAAATCTGCCCATTTGAGACAATTACAGCAAAATCATTAGAAACAAATGCTCCTAAAGAGTAAAAAAACCTTTCACCAGAAGTGCAGTGAAAGTTCCTGTGGAAGGAAGATTAATGTAGCAGGATCCAAAAGGCTATATGCTGAAAAGGAAATGTGCTTGTGTTCCAGCGCTGTCACAGAGGAGAGCTTTTCAGGATGAAGTATATGTTTAGTGCTCCAAAGCTGTATTAAAATTGGGTGCTGATAACTTCAAAAACAAAGGAGATCACAATTGCTTTTCATGCAGGACTCGGTTAAAGAAAAGGCATGATCTTGTTGCCTGGATGTTTTCCATGAAAAACTGCTTTTGCCATTATTCCTCATCCTCCTTCTTCTTATAAACATGAATAGACAGATGCTGTGCCAAAATTCAAGTCCACTAGAAAACCACATAAGAGGCTTATTATATGTTTCAAACAGAAGCTGAGATTGTGCTGCATGAATTTTAAAACAGGACTAGAATGCTTCTTATGTATAAAACCAAAATCAAACAAACCCCAAAGACAGTGTTACCTTTGAGGCTGACTTTGAAAGGGGAAGAGGACGATACTGGTAACATGCCCTTCTGCTGCATTTCTGTCTCTGCACTGATCCCAGGAAAAAAAAGGCTGGACTTAATGTCGTCTTACAGAACATCTTTTAAAATCTGATTTTAGTAAAGAGAGCTTTCAAGATCAGCAACCACATTGAAAAATAAAACACAGTATATAAATATGGATTCTCATTTAAGCTGCAAAGTAAAATGAAAACAGTAATTTTCATAAGGAGCAGCATACTGGATAGTGAACTGTTCTGAAAATATGGCTGTAAATCACAACACTGGATACAAAGAGCCTTTAAGAGTGTAGAATGGAGTCAGTTTAGATTGAAATCCTAATCTGAGTGAAGCTAATGGCAGTTTTCATTCCTGATCCTTATTTAAGCGCTTGGGAAGGCACTGAGCTCTTGAAATTGCAGATCATTGTGAGACTTGAGCCCTGTGAAGTCTGGTGCAAGCTCCATTAACATCCAGCCCTACAAGTTTGGTCTAGAGTCTGGAGACCTCCTCTCATCATGTGTGAAGAATGTACACATTGGGAGCTGTCATTTAAAGTCAGCAGTTATTTAAAAACTAGGTCTGATGAATGGTGAGTGTAAGGGTCCTGAAGTTAGCAAAAAACCAGTTTCAGAGGCAAAGTCAAGTCCTTTTCTTTTTGCAGCATTAGCTAGTGACCAATTTTAAAGGCTAAAATATGTTTTTCTTTCCTTCTGTTGCAGAGCACATAATGGCCCATATCCTCCAGATGATCTCTAGAGACTCTAAATCTAGAAAATGAGGAAGTCAGACAATTCTAAGAGATGAAATCTAAATAGCTAAATCTTAATTGTTCCACATAGCAGCTTGTGGAGCATCCAGGGTAGTAGGATGGATCTTCCTGGTGCTTGAACAATTCAGTAACATATGCTGACACCCTCTCTCTGTGAGAGGCAGCAATGATGGTCACGTGAGTCCATAAAGCAGTCCAACTGTCCAAAGGCATCTTCAGGGCTTACAGAGTCAGCAGATGTGTGCGGGTGTGAAGGTTTAGTCCAAACCTCTGATTATTACTAAGTACTGAATAGTTCTGTACTTCTGTGATTATGTGTGGTTCCTGGAAGTGCTCTAAACTGACATCAAGTTCAAAGCATTGAAGAGAATGTCTAGCCAGGGCAAGACAATCCAGCCTGGAATGCTTAAAATTTGCACCACATATATGCATGCCCTAGTTTCAAACATAGCCCAATAAAAGAATCCAGTATGGGTAAATTTTCCAACAATAACATGCAAATTACTTTTACTTCATCTTTCATTTTTAAAGAAGCTCACGAGTTCCAAAAACTGTTATACCTTTTTATAACAGAACTTGTTCCTTTACAACTCACCTTTGCTCTGTGTTGGATTCTTCAGACTAATCAAAACTATGAGTTCGGGATACTGTAGCTATTTCTATAGCAAAACACTGAATTAACTAGTATGGTTATGATTATTCTTTAATATGATTATGTTTTCCCTGTAGGGTAATGCAGAAAGAGTGGTGCAACTTGGATGGGGAGAGGCATTGTTAACTCAAAATATCAAAGACCTCAAAATAAAAAAAATGTGAGCACCAAGTCCGGTAGCTGTAATGGTGTCTACTATTTGTTGTAGCAAATTTTACCATTGTTAAGTAGTCCTCAGAATAGCTGTCAAGACTGAACAGTGGTTTGCAACCTTTACCCAAGCTCTTGCAAGAGTCAAGTGTTTTGGACTTTTTTACCTCCCCAAGCTTCCTATTTTCTAGCTCCCTTCATACCACCTCGGTGCTTTCCTTTTCATCACAAGAAAGGGTGTTCGCAAAACTAGTGGAAACTCTTGAGGATGTGCAGTGGAGACAGGGAGTGACTGACTACTTTTTTTAGAGATACTCCCTTCTCCTGCAATCTAAATAAAATAATAATGAATGGAGCATATAAATTCTCTATGTTATGTATGGACAGTTAAAATACAAAGTTAAACCACTTGCTTGACGTCATCGGCAAACTTGGGGTAAAACTTTTCATGGGTCAAAATACAGATGGCCCTTACTATTTTTTTGTAGTGAGGACTTTTTTTCCTACAGATTGGTTTGGAAATGACTTCCTGGGGTCATACATGCACATTATAGTATGGCACTTCTGGACAGACTTCAGTCGAATATGTGCTTTAGACTTACATTGTGATCTGTGCTCTATATTTAAACTGACCATGTCTTAGTGGAAATCTGTATTTTAGGCCGTCAGTAACTTTGATTTGGAAAACTTTCATCCTAAAACTTGTTCTGAAGGCTAGTAAGCATGTGCTTTTGTTACGTGAGACAAAGAGAACTAAGGTCTTTCAGGGACTTCAGCTTGTCACAAATCTTGAACTATAAACATTTCTGTTTGCTTAAAATATTAAAAAAGCTGTTTGGTATTACAGGGTTTCTGAAGGAGCCTTTGAAACCAAGGCACCAGAGTAAACTAATACGATATAAAGTATTTTGTTATAAAACATTCAAGTATTTTCCTCTAGTGTCAAAGTCTACTTCCAATATCTCACTTATACACAAGGCCTGGGGCTGAAAAGAGCGTTCTTATTTCATAAAGGTGTGGATGGGAATTTGATGCTCTGGACCAAGTCCCTTCACCCTGATGCTCCATGCCTCGGCTTCACCTCCCCCTCTCCACCCAGGGAACTCATAAGTCCTTTGGAAAATTAAATTAGCTTAGTGATATGTACTTCCAGAGCTTCCCAGATGGACAGCTGTGAGTCACTGTAGTGGGTATGAACACTCCAAAAGTTAAAGGGGTCCAATTAGTCTGGACCATGGATGTTGCAGCCATGCATTGGATCTCAGCCTGCTCCATCTGCCTGTGGTACTTTGAGGTGGAAGATCTGTATTACCACTGCTGTGTGTAGCTATAGCTATGAGGGTTATGAAACAGCAGGTGCTTTTTCAGGGTTCTGTGGTATGGAGAGGTGTTTGGGAGCTTGCTTAGTTACCAAGTTAAGTACAGGTTTTATTATCGTGTAGACATTAGTTGAGATTCCAGTCAGGTTTCTACTAATCATAGTCTGAATGTTTCTGGTACCTTGGGATATCAACTTTCTTTTTCTTCAATGAGAGTAAATTTCCATCTTTTCATTTTTAATTAAGACTCATAGGAGTAGACTATTTGCACTGACAAACCTATTGATTGCTGAACTGAGATTACTTGCTGCTACTTGGCATGAGAATTAGTTAGCTATCTTAATTTTGTATTCAATGATGAACAGAACAAAATGAGAAAAACATATGGTTTGGAAGATAAAGTAATCAACATAAGGAAATTTAGACCAGAGGAGATTTTGCTGTTTCGCTGAAAAACACATGGAATATTCTCAGAAGAGGTTGGTGTGGAATCCACCTGTATAAGACCTGAAGTTTGTCTGTCTGGTTGCAGGAACTGAATATGCATCTTTAAATAAAATTTCACTGTAGTCCCAAGGAACAACAGTATAAGCAGATGTATAAATCAAAATTACAGTTCACCTCAAAATGAATTATCAAAGTCAATTTGTGATTATTTCCATGTTAACAAAGCTATTAAAAAAAAAAAAAAAAAAAAAAAAGAATTTAACAATCTTTGGTTAATTTTATATGGACCTTGTCATCTTCTTTCCTCAGGGTCTGATTTCTAGGTCTCAGTAAAAAGCATCTTAAGCACACTGAGTCTTATATTACATGTGGGATGATAAACTCGGTACAAACATATTCACACATTAAACTGCTTCCAGTTTCTTGATTAGGACAGGTCACCTAGGTGACAATCCACTACTCTGAGTTCACAGTTGCTTAATGGTGACCAAATCCAAAAGTTTTCTTGGAGGAATATGGTCAATACCATTTCATGTACATCTACAGTCACAGAAGGGTACAGCTGAGCATCAGATTCTCAGTAATGGTAGTGCACATGTAATTTTCATCTTATCTGTTGCTCATATGGGCAGAACAAAGGATGCCTTAACGCTCCATTTATTACTTTAGAAAGTCATAATTCCCAGTATTTGACTTTTTAAAATATCATGTCCATACTCAGCATATAGTTTTCTTTTAAAAAAAAAATTTCTTTTAAAGTAATACTTCAGAAAACACTTGGCCTGAGAAAGTTACATTTTCTGAATTCAAGTGTATGGTGGTTATAGCCAGCAAGAAAACTGTGGCTAAAGTCAAGAACAACTCTTTAAAGCATATCTAATGTTGTGGGGTTTGTTTGGTGGGGTTTTTTTTTGAGTTGGCAGAAATGCTGGTATATAAAATAGGATCCTGAAAATGGGAGTTTATAATAATAGTCATCATATTTAATTGTAAGGATGCTATATCAATCTTGGCTTGCAGAAGCAATTATTTATCAATTAGTTCTTTCTACAGTTATATATGGTATACGACACAGGAAGCCCAACAGGTTAGTGGCCTTGGGTTAGAACTGCAGACTCCATGCCGCAAATTAGCCCCTATGGTGTATTAGTCTGTCTGCTCATTTATTTTTAAGATTCTTTTCCCCTGGAGTTTTTCTGTATAGCAGGAAAATGGTATTTAATGGGCCTGGTGTTATTTTCACAGAGACATAAATTCCTGGGTTATTCTAATGTAAAACCAAGAGTAGGGAGAATAAGGACAGTTTCTGCTTCCTGTATCTACTAACCTGGGGTATCTTTGAAGCATGAAAAATAATAAAAAATAGCACATGGTCTAAAACAACATGTAAGGAAACCCTATTTTCACTCTCAGAAAATTAAGTTGCTCGTACAAAAAATCACCAGCAGGTCCAGGGTGATAAAACTGAGTAAAAAAGTAATGCTAACTAAAGGTAAATGCTGGTCTTTGTATTCAGCCATTTCTTTTAAAGTGATGCAGTTCATTGTTACCTCCTAGGAATAATGACATTTTGCCAGAGAAATCAAATACGTTTCTAAAGGCTGAATTTAACACATTCAGAATAAAAATTATAGCAACACATAGCTAAATTTACTAAATACTTGCAAGCAATTTATTTGGCACACAAAGTTCTAATAGGCATCCTATAGAACTGTGCTATCAGTGGGAGATTAGCTCCTGAGCTCTATCCAGCCGGCAGTTGTCAGTGTGAGATAAAAGAACTGCAATCTGGCTATCCAAGGGTGGAATTTTTCCTGCACAGGCACAATAAATAGCTTTTGCTAGCAGTAAAGAAGCTGCCAAATCAACCTATCTGAATAAGAAGTGCGTTGTGCTTTACACATGGGAAAAGTGCTCCAGAACAGTTAATCCCTATGAAAACATTATCCCTGCATTATCGCCAATAGTCCTTGTCTTCAGGCAGTTTTCAGTTATTTGTTTCCATTTTCTATACATGTACCCAATGTTCCTTTTCTCCATATGATTGTTCATCTCAATCATTTTCTTTGCTCTCATCTGTTTTGCACTCGTGTGCATGCATTTTACATATTGCCAGAATACTTTGTGCCATATTTGAGTTTCCATATTCATAGAAATACTGTTCTACGTATGATGCTATGGAAGTACATAGTCCTAAGAGGACCACTGGTCTCTGTGGGATGGCCCATGTCACTGTGAAATACACCAGTGGGCAATAACATTTTTTACCTTTTCTCCTTCCCTTTTATATAGAGTAAATACCTAGAATGGTATAAAATAAATGGTATAATGACAGATGGCCTTACAACAATTATTTTTTTTTGTGATGGGAATATGCTCACCTCGTTTTGTCTTTTGCTTGGAAATTCCTTCTTAGTAACTTCCACAAGCAAATAATCTGTTACCAAGCTCATCCTGAAATGACAGAGTATCTGGAAGTGCACAAGAGAAGATGCTGGACTGGATGCTCCTGGGAACTCCCATTCAAGCCATTGTGGATTTTTTTCAGTTCACTGGCCAAACAAATCAGATTACTGTATCTGTTTAGCCAGATGGTCTTTCTAGTTTCATGAGGCAAGTACAGTCAAAATACTATCTACAACTATCACGAGGATTGTATTGGCGACTTGCTGCAGAAAAGGAGCTATATTATGGAAAACCACTGTTGATGGCATTCGATGGTGATTTCCTTTTTCTAATAGGCAGATGAACTGAGCACCACAGAATCATAGAATTGTAGAAGGCTGGGGGTTGGAAGGGAGAAATCATTGAGTCCAACCCCCCTGCCAAACCAGGATCACTTAGGGCATACCACACAGGAACGCATCCAGGTGAGTTTTTAAAGTCTCCAGAGAAGGAGACTCCCCAGCCTCTCCGAGCAGCCTGTTCCAGTGCTCTGTCACCCTCTCAGTAAAGAAGTTTCGCCTTATGTTGAGGTGGAACCTTCTGTGCTCAAGTTTATACCCATTATTCCTGTCCTATTACTGGGTACTACAGAAAAGAGATTGGCTCCTTCCATTTGACACCCACCCCTCAGATATTTATAGATATTAATAAGATCCCTGTGTCCAGCCATGTCCAGCCATGGTTGGGGTAAGCAGGTAGTAGGCATCAACCTAGAATACTGAGTAGTGCTCTGTTTGGTTTCTGGATTGCAAGTTAGGAATATTAGTTAATCTTCCTATTAATCTTCTATTAATATTGGCCTGTCCTGCTCGATATTATCAGATCTTTTTACTTCTTTGTTTCTTTTTCCATCAGCTGTCAGAATAATAGTGGTTTGGGTTCATTAGACCATTTACCTTTCTTCTCTTCTGCTGGATCTGCTGTGCTTACATTAGTACTGTTAGTTTATACTACATAACTAAAAACAAAGAAAAAAGAAATTATCACAACTGCTTTGCTTCTGGCTAAAAGAAACTACCTGAGATCCTTTTCCAAATTATTTTTCAGTTGATTATGGCCTTATAAGGTAACTTCTTCCAGAGGCTGATCCAGCTATTAACTCCTAAGAATTTGCAGTGACAGACTATTATGATTGAGCCTGTTGAAAGTTAAAATGTTGTATGACACTTCTGTATAGTTAATAAAATGCATTTTGTCCCCATAGACCTTGAAAATTCCAGTATTACAGGAGAAGCATGTGGGACTATGTTATTACTGATAAGCAAAGGCATTTTCAGTGGGAATATCATCTCCTTACAAGATAGATATATGAGAGAGATGGCAGAAACCACTTCTATGAAGGAACCTATCTACTTGTATCTAAAGCGTTCCAGAGAGTTGTTAGAAGGCTAGAACTGGGAAGAGAAATCCAGATACTGGTGAGAGGTGAGAGAAAAATGATTTTACATAATAAAAATTAATCTGAATTACAAGATACCAAGGATCCACTGTGGTCATTGGCAAGATTTTCTTCCCCATTAGTGAAAGCAAGATCAAGTCCTGTAGACTGTGATGGAGAAAGGGAAAATAGAAGCTGAGATACATAAAGAAAAAGTGTGCTTTTAGGCATTTGTAAACTCTCTCTTTCCTTAGCTTAGAGCACATTCATACTGAAAAATAAAGCAAAAGAAAAAAAAAAGTTGTTTCTGACTTTTTATTAGTTTTATGATAATTATAATAATTACTTTAAAAGTCACAAGCCAGGAAATTCTAAATGAGACAGTATAATTATAACATATAACCATAATAATGCTTCCTTCCATTCCTCACTTGAGTATTGTGAGGCTTAATTAGTTAAATGTTTGTACAGCAGTAAAATGCAAAACACCATAAAAGTATTAAGTATTTTTCCTGTTTTGGTTCTTCAGTATAAATGATTATCTTTCACAAGGTTCTTAAGGGGGATAATTTGAAAAGATCTATGTAAACCAAACTGTATTTTATATCTGTCTTGCTGGTAGTTGGAGTGTCAAATCAGTGTTTAATTGCATCAGTATTTTTCATGATCATTCTGACACAGTGGCAATGGATTTGACCTAGAAATATTTGTTGATTATCATATTTCTGGGCCTTGCAACAAAACTGAAGTGTTCTCATGGGAGCTAGAGACACAGCTGATGGAAATGAGTAGAGAATGAGTGACACAAGCTGACAAACCATCATATTTAGAAGGGATAAAAAAACCACAAATAAATGGCATCCAGTTGGAATAAATAAAACCTTTTGTCAAGTATTCAGAACAGGAAAATTGTTACTTCTTTGTTTCTGCTCTACAGAGTTCAGTGAAGAAGAAACTCTGTGCAATGTGTAAATTTGCAATGTATAAATAACAAATGGAGCTAGAGCTCAGGCAGTGTGGCACTGTGGAATAAAATTATGTTTTATATTATCTCTAGTTCAAAGGAGTCCTAAACAAGATCTGGGTATCAAAATAACTTTACAGACTGTGAGAATCAGTCTGGTTTAGAGATGAAAATGGATTTAAGCTAATTTCCAGGAGATTATTAGCACCTTTGGGGATAGTACTGAGATCCTGAGTTAAAATCCAGGATATTCTCCACTAGCTCGTTGCTTTTTCAGTTGCTCTCATCCCTGCCATTGAGCTTCAGCACAGATGTGAGGGTTGGGATTAATTTTGCCATCTGAAGGCTAGTTTGTCATTTAGGCTGCACTAGAGTCAATGGAAAGAGAGGGGCATTTCCAGAGGATTATTCATTTTGTCTGCAAAACCACTTTCATTTCCTTAATGACTAATGGACTGAAGGAGAATTCTCAAAGGAATTAATCTAATCTTAAGCATTTATTTTTGGAATAAATTAATGATGCTATGGAAATGCTGTTCTCCATTCACTGTAAAGGGATTCTCAAGTTTCCTAGCTCTCTTTTAGACAATTTGGATGCCTAAAATAAATTGCATCCTACATGCGTAACGTATTAAACCTGAAGCCTGTAATGATGAGCATGGGCACAGCCCTCCACCATGTTACACACCAGCAAAGCAGAAAATCCTTAAGCACATGTAGGAAGGGACAGTTGTTATCATTGACCAGGATTGTTCTCAAGTCCAATTGTTTGAGTCTGGATACCATTTTACATTCCTTTGTGCTGATGGTACCATAAAATTAAGAATATAATCCAGTTGTAATCCACATGTTTCTGTGAGCATATGGACCTGTCAAATGCAAGTTAAAGCAAGTATTTTTTTTAAGTAGAGATGGCGTGCTTTGGATTCACATGGACACTTGAATCAGTGCTTTTAAAAATGTTTTAATGAAAAAAATGGAGAATATGAAATCCCGGTTTTATAAAGAGAGCAAAAGTTTTGCAGTTGACTTTCATGGATCTGTTGTTTCACCCTTTAAATGAAATGGAGTGTGATCTGGTTTACTGGTAATCATATGATGGTTAAAATACTAGAGTATTGAATACATAAAAGCAATCATAATTAAGTACTGACTCTTGTGCTTTTAACCTCAGTCTCTCTACTGCTTAGGTTTTGTCAGGCTGGTTGGCTTTGCATTCAAGACTGTATTTTGTTTGGAAAGAATTTTTCAAATCTAATATTGCCATTTACTTTGCGTCCAGCCGATTTATAAACATCCGCTTTTAGCAGGCAAGAGCTTTCCACTGCTGTAACCGCGAGAATTTCCGTTATTGCATTTACATGTGTCTCAGCTGCTGCTAAGCAACAGGGCTGAGTTACCTGCCAAAGCCTGGATTTAAACCCTGGGTCTGTAAAAAGGATGGATAGAAATATAGATGTGTAATACCCTTAAAATAACAAGTGAGGAATGCATTTTTGGAAATATGTAGAAATGTGGGGATATAAGAGTAATACAATTCTATTCTAGAAATATGTAAATAGAGGTAACATAATGTGTTAGAGAAAATTTAGAGAGTCGATCAATTTGTTATATTTAGGTCATTTGCTCTTGAGAATAAACTGTTGTCAGATACCTTTTGCTTTGCCAAATCTTACCACAAAGTGTTAGGTCTATGTGCGGCGTTAAGATAATGGAGAGCAAGGAGTAGGGTGAATATCAAGAAGAAAATTTAATAGAATGCATATAGTATTACTAAATGGACTAAGTTTGATTCATTGTATTTTGTACAGTGGTTGTTTAAAGACAGTTGTATTTATATTTGGATAAGAAATGAGTCAGTCTCAAGTGCTCTTCAAAGACTTGATTGACTTTCTTTTCTATTAGTGTTTTTGGTCTCATGCCTTTGGCTTGACAGGGTGAGACTGTTTCTAAGAACTGGCTTGGGTGTTTGAAATGCTATTACAATTAATAGCATTAGCATTTAAGTGTAAAGGTGCTTGATGAGTGATGTAGCAACACAAGACATAAAGATGGTCTTTACCCTGCAGTCCTTACAGTCTGCATTTAAGGAGGAGGTGGTAGATGGGGGGAAACAGACCGTGAGAATAAATGTGAATAGTGAAACAATACCAAGAGCCCCAGAATTCACAACTCGAATGTCAGCTGACCATTGTCAAGCCTTGCATAGCCACAAACAGATTTCAAGAAGACATTTTGAAGAGGAGGAAATACCCTGCAGTTGGCATTCACTGAGAGAACATTAACCCTGCTTGCTCCGAAACTGTAGATAGTTACAGGCAACATCACTGTGTGAAGGGAAGAACTGGTCTACATTTGTGGCCTGGTACAGTGAAGAAAGAGGTACCATGAAGGCTGCAGGTTGAAGTGATAGGACAGGTAACTGCATTTTTCAGAAGTGTTGTCATAGTGTTAACAGTGGGAAGATAAATTTTTGTAGGACAGAGAATGGTGTCAACGAGCAAGTTTGGACATAGAAAATGTCAGATTTTCATCATGTACAACAGAAGCAGAATGTTTTTATTCTCCTCTGAAGTTTGTTCGTATTTTTCACTGCTTTTGAAGGCATTTTATAATTCTTTAAGGCATTCCCTCCTTTAGAATAACACTACAAGCCAAGTAACACATGTAACTGACTTTTTAAGAGATGTTACCTACAAAACACTTACTTTTTCTGTACTTCAAGATGCAGTCTGGTAAGAAAATAATATCATAAAATGGCAGTTTAGACAGGCAGTTTATGCAACAAAATCCTAATACTTTCTTTGGTTCCCTTGGTTTCTTGGAAATCATGTGTATACATGTAATCCCTCAACATTACAGTTGTAAGAAACAAAGTATGTTCATATGTATTGCTTGTACTTCAGTACACACTGTTTTACTAACAAAACTGTTGAAATGAGGCAACAAAACTGTTGTGACATTTGGCTATATTTTCCCTGCCAGGATTAGACGTGGCACTTCGGGACATGGTTTAGTGATCATGATAATGTTGGGTTGATGGTAGGACTTGATGATCTTAGAGGTCTGTTCCAACCTTAATGATTCTGTGATTCTGTGATCACTAGTATGAAGTCCTCAATTTATGCAATGGGATTTATATATTTACAACCTGCTGGGGAAGAGTCAACACCATGTATTCCTTCCTCATCTCTTATAGAACTCTGAAAGGGTAGGTGGGCGTGTATATAAAGATGATCTGGTTGATACCATTTACTTGATTTTCCAAAGAATTTGACAAATCCCTTCATCAAATGAGAAATTAGTGTCTCTTAGATTTCTTCAAATTACAGAAAAGAGATGGACTTCTCCTCAGGAACACACAGAACAAGGATCTCATTTAAGCTTTCTGCGTGTTTCCGTGGGAAAATACATGGGCCCACAGAAACACGTAGTGATCCAGGTCACAGGCTGCAGGGAATGTCACAGCCTGGCACTGGAAACTAATGACAGAGATGGGAACTGCTGCCTGCAGTGTGAACAGGTAGATGATCTCCTCTGCTGCATAGCAGAGTTACAAGAGGAAGTTGAAAGGCTGAGGAGCATCAGGGAGGCTAATCAGGAGACAGACTGGTGGAGCCAGGCTCTGCCCTCCTGGATACAGAAATGGGAGCAACTGTCAGAAAGCACCCAAGATCAGTGAGACCCTGCACCCTGCCCCTGTCAAACCAGAGGCAGTGGTCTGGATGGGGGGAGTGAATGGAGGCAAGTTCATTGTCGTGGCCAGAGAAGAGCTTCCTCCTTTCCCACCTCACCCTGCCCCCAGTGACACTGAAGAACAGATATGAGGCCCTGGTCAAGAAAGACCAGCCAAATGAGCATATAGTAATGGGCAACCTACACCTGAGATTCATTCACCATCAGAAAGGCCTGCTGCCTTCATGATCACATCCACAAGAAAAAGAAGGGTTATAGTTGTAGGCAACTCCCTTCTGAGAGGAGCAGAGGGTCCAATAGGCTGGGCAGACCTTTCCCACAGGGAAGTCTGCTGTCTCCCTGGATCCTGGGTTAAGGACATTACTAGGAAATTTCCTATTTTGGTATGGTCCTCAGATTATTATCCATTGCTGGTCTTCCATGTAGGTGGTGAGCACACTGAGACTAGTAACATAGGAACTGTCAAAAGAGACTTTAGAGCCTTGGGATGACTGGTGAGGGATTCTGGGGCACAAATTATCTTTTTCTCTCTCCTTCCAGCAGCAGGCAGACATTGGAGTGAACAGGAAAATACAGGCTATTAACACATGGCTCCATAGCTGGTGTCACCATGACAATTTTGGGTTTTTTTGACAATGGGATGACCAGGTTTGCTGACGCCTAATGGGAAACACCTTTCTCAAAGGGGGAAGAGAATTTGCAGGGCTGATTGACAAGACTTTAAACTAGATATGAAGGGGGAGGGGGATGTATCCAGACTAGCTAGAGGTGCCCGTGGATGTCGTATCCCAGCACTTGTGGGGCAGCATGCTGACATTTTTGAGAACCAGAAGTCCTTCCACCCGCCAAGGGTGAAAGTTATACACTCAACCCCCTCTCTGAAATCCTTATACACCAATGCACATAGCATGGGGAATAAGGAGGAGGAACTGGAGATCTATGTTCAGTTGCACAGCTGTGATCTCATTGCAATTACTGAGACATGGTGGGATAGCTCACATGACTGGAATGTTGTCATGGATGGCTATGTACTTTTTAGGAAAGGTAGATCAGCAAGGCGAGGTGGTCGCTCTTTATGTGTGTGAGCAACTGAAATGCATTGAGCTCTCCCAACTCTTTTCAAGAAGCTCTCTTTTCAACATGTTGAAGAACATGTTGAAAGCTTCTGGGTGAGAATTAAGGGCACGCAAATATAGGTGAAATTCTTGTGGATGTCTACTACAGACCACCAAACCAAGAAGAAGATCTTGACGAGACCTTCTACAGGCAGATGGAAGTAGCCTCAAGACCACATACCCTGGTGACCATGGGTGACTTCAATCACCCTGATATTTGTTGGAAGGGCTACACAGCCAGGCATACTCAGTCCAAAAGCCTCTTGCAATGCATCGATGATATCTTCCTGATGCAGGTGTTGGAAGTGCCAGTAAGGAAGGATGTGCTTCTGGACCTTGTATTAATGAACAAAGAAGGTCTGGTAGGGGATGTGAAGGTTGGGGACAGTCTTGGCAGTAGTGAACATGACATGGTAGAGCTTAGTATCATACAAGGAAGAAGCAAGGCAATAAGTAAGATTGCAACCCTGGACTTCAGGAGGCTTAACTTTGTCCTCTTCAAAGACCTACTTGGAGGAATCCCTTGGGCTAAGACTCTAGAAGGTAAAGGGTCCCAAGAGAGCTGCTTGATAGTCAAAGATTACTTTCTCCAAGCTCAAGACAGGTGTATTAATTTGAGTAAAAAATCAAGTAGAGAAGGCAGGAGACCATCATGGATGAGCAGGGAGCTGCTGAAAAAACTCAAGTGGAAGAATGAAGTTCACAGCATGTGGAAAAAGAGACTGGTCTCTTGGGAGAATTACAGGAACACTTTCAGGGTATGTAGGGATGCAACAAGGAAGGCCAAGGCTCTCTTGGAATTAACTGTGGCCAAGGAAGTAAAGGAGAACAAGAAAGGCTTCTTCAAATACATCAATGGTAAAAGGAAGAATAGGGAAAATGTGGGCCCACTGCAGAATGAGGTAGGAGCCCTGGTGACAGAGGATGAGGAGAAGGTGGAGTTACTAAATGCCTTCTTTGCTTCAGTCTTTGCTGCTAAGACCAGCCCTCAGGAATCCCTGACCCTGGAAGTAAGAGTGAAAGCCTGGAAGGACGAAGTCTCTCCACTGGTCGATGAGGATTGGGTTAGAAATCACTTGGGTTAACTGACCACACAGAAATCCATGGGTGCCGGCGGGATGCACCCACAAGTGCTGAGGGAGCTGGCTGATGTTGTTGCTCCACCACTCTCCTTCATTTTTGAAAGATCACGGAGAACAGGTGAGGTGCCTGAGGACTAGAGGAAAGCCAATGTCACTCCAGTCTTCCAAAATGGCAAGAAAGAAGACCCTGGTAATTACAGACCAGTCAGCCTCACCTCCATCCCTAGAAGGGTAGTGGAACATCTCATTCTGGAGATCATAGCACATGGAAGAAAAGAAGGTTATCAAAAGGGTTAATGGATAATTAAAGAGAAGTCATGTCTGACTAATCTGATAGCCTTCTGTGGTGGTGTGACTGAATAGATGGATGCAGGGAGAGCAGTGGATGTTGTCTACCTTGACTTCAGCAAGGCTTTTGAAACTGTCTCCCATAACAACCTTGTGCGTAGGCTCAGGGAGAGTGGATTAGAAGAGCGAACAGTGAAATGGGTTGAGAACTGCTTAAACAATAGAGCTCAGAGGGTTGTGATTAGTGGTGCAGAGTCCAGCTGGCGACCTGTAAGTAGTGGTGTTCCCCAGGGGTCAGTTCTGGGTCCAGTCTTATTCTACATCTTCATCAATGACCTGGAGGAAGGGATAGAGTGTACCCAAAGCAAGTTTGCTGATGATACTAAACTGGGAGGAGTGGCTGATACACTGGAAGGCTATGCTGCCATCCAGTGAGATCTGGACAGACTGGAGAGCTGGGCAAAGGCAAACCTAATGAAGTTCAACAAGGATAAGT